>DWON01005682.1:0-14663 GCA_018251015.1 Phocides pigmalion okeechobee
TTAAGAGATTTATCTCGAATTCCATAGAATTGCAGTTTTAATAGCAAAGTTTTATGTTCAACACAGTCAAAGGCTTTGATTGATTTTTTTTGATTTTGCGCGTGTATTAGGAATCACGGGCAATGACGATGTCCATGACGCGAGAGATGAATAAGAATAGAATTGTTCTTGACATTGATCCGTTGGCGAAATGGTCGAATGGTGCGTGTAATGCGGGTGCCTCCCTGGGTGGGATCAATCGCTGCCTTGATGGAAACTAAAGTTCAATGTCATGACCCTATTATTTTTTATTTCACAAACGTTATGCTACGTCGACGTAATGATTAACTCCATGCTGTATATATAGAATAAAGATCCTATCTATCAAATCTAAAAGTCAACTAAAAATGGTGGTAGTAAAAGAAATCATATAACTTTTTTAAGAGTAGCAAACGAACATGCATGCATGCATGCATACGCTGAAGCCCATGGCCATCTACCTGAAACTTCAAAGAAGGCCTATTTGAATTCATATGCTATTTTTGGGCTGAGATGGTCGCTTTGCTTTTAGATGTAACCGGTAACAACAGCTCTCCACCTATAACGCATGAGTTGTTTCTTGGCGGATTTTGAGAGCGACGATGGTACCTCCCCATTCGAGCTATATTTCTATCGACTGTCAAAAGTTAACAGCATTTACCATGCACACAATCCGCTTAATTAACTTTAAAATTGTGTGGGTAATGCGGTAAGTCACTATTATATACACGTAGTACTTACATATTAATGTATGTAATATAATCATAGACATTTAGATTTTAAACGAAGATTACGCAATCTTTGTTTTGATCTATGTTCTCTGTGTTGTCTAATTTGGATGTGTATAATTGTTTATTATGGTCGAGTTAATATAAGATTCAACGAGTCCTCTGTCAGTCTGCCAAGGCGATAAGGGCCAGTCGGCGCCTATTAAACATCTCGATACGCAATCAGCGTCCATTGTTTGTCGTCTATTTTCGATCTGGACGTGTTGTTTGCGACATGTCGCGCCGCATGACTGGTGATGACTCAGGAGTCGCTCCTTTTAGTACATGTGATATACTATAAATCAATAGTGCACGAACTATAAATCAATTCGGTTGTATGTATCGGAACTTTCTCAAGCATTTGAAAAAAGTACTTAAAAAGTCGCTTTTTACGCATTCTTTTCTATCTGTTCTATACTAAAAAACTAGTACTAGGAGCCTTTATTAACGCAATAAAAGCCAAAAAAAAAATCAATTTTTATCAGTTTGTGTCTGCATTTGGACACGTTTATCTCAAAAATCGCCTAACCAATTTCGATGCAATTTTCACGAATATATTGCAAAAACGAGCATTAAATGTTGTGAAGCTTTCATTCAACATTTACTGCTCGTTTTATTTCAATCGATCTAAAAATAAAAAAGTTGCTGGTGTAAGTACCTACGAACTTTTTGCTGTTAGAAATTATGGAATGATATTGCTGCCCACTCGAACGAAGTCGCGAGTGGCAGCTATTTACATATAAACATATAAATTGTCTCGTGATATCATGAGCTCCCAATATTCGTTTACATTGTAGATTTTACTGAATAGATTGAGAAATAAGTATATTTTTGTTATTTACTTGATATCTTGATATATTTCTGATATCGAGCATGTTTTGCGTAAACGTATGAACGCATATAATACCTCCTCCTCTACGGACGTTTTTACTGAGATAAGTGCGAATAATGTTACGTATTCGCTAATTTGTCCATATCTTCATGATCATGTCATAGTTTGCATAAATTCTAAATTTTACAGTTTGTTCATAGTTTTATTTATAGGAAGATGTTGAAAAATATGTTAACTAAAATATCATAGAGAACTTGGATTATAAACACTACTTGAATTTTACAATTTTTAGATTTAGCATTTATGACATCATATTATGAACCTATGAAATGCGCGGCTTTTCTCTGCATATCATGCATGTATTACACATACAACCTTCCTCTTGAACCACTGTATCTAGTGATGAAAACCGCATTAAATTCCGTTGCGTAGTTCGAGGTATCTAAGCGTGCAGACGGCGGCGGCGGGCGCCTTTGTCTTAGTAAGCTTTTACGTTGATGTTGTAGCTAAGACAGCCGGTAGTTCCCTTTTGGTATGCCCTAGAAATGCATAGAGTAATAGAAAGTCTATATCGAGTATTGTGGTAGTTTCTCTATTTTCATATTCATTCGAATAGATTTACGATTTGCAAATTTCTTGAAACGTCTTTGACCATTTCGCTTTAAGACATTCGACCAGTGATTCAAATTCGAAGAAAATCTGAGTGCACTTGTTTGCAGAAGCTCTTACGACCTTGTCATTATTAATTTAACTGTCTTTCGAGTAATTCAAGATAATATTCAGTACCTATTATTTATGCCATAAAACTAGTATTAGTAATGTTCCCAGAATATTCTCGTTATGAAAAGTACCCTGTTCAGCTATTCATTTCCTTTCCTAGGTGGAATGCCGCAGATGCCTACCTGCCCTACTTTCAGAACCGAAGACAAAGCCTTATTGTGGTGGATATATACATTATGCAATAATCATAGCTGGAATAATATTTTGTTAGGAAAATTAGGTTATTTGTAATTTCTAACCTACTTACTAATATTCTTGGGTCTATTTAGTACTTTGTCAATCTACCTGAACTATTATAGAGCTTATATTTTTTACAAATGTTTATGATAAAAACGGGTTCTTTGTTAAAAGTGTTTTGTTCGTAAAATGTTACGATCAAAATATTATCATCATATAACATTTTATTACAAATCTAAGAAAATTAAGCAAAGGCAGTTCTTTACCGAACAGGAAGAGAATTAAAATAATAGTGTATTATATTCTATGGTGTAGTAACTCCACTTAATATTTTTTGTTTGTTTCATTTCAATCGAGCTATACATAGAAAAGATGTGTCAATTTAAAAGTTCGGGTATGAGTACATTAGAACTTTTTGCTATTAAAAAGTCTGCGAAAACCCGAAAATTGAAACACACAGGAATGAAGTCGCGGACACTATTTTTCAAATAAAGATCCAATCACGACGAGTCGCCGCATATACATATGTATTTGCGTAATTACTAGGACTAACTTTAATAAACAATTTTATAGCACATCAATCTATAAATAATAATTATTCCATTAAAAACTTAATCACTGTTTTTAATTGCCATGATTGGGAAACAACAAAGGGTACGTATTGTAATTAAAAACCATTATTGTTTAATTTTTGACTACAAGTATTTAGAAAACTGGAAGGAAACATAGTCACACACATATCTATGGATGATTGTAGGTTTTAGTAAAAAAATATATTATTTTGACAGGTGGTCGAACTATAGTTCAACTGGGGAGCTACCACGATGTTCCCTATAATTCAACATGAAGCAACTTTTGTGTTACGATTGAAGAGATGCCGTTGCTAGCTACCCTAAAACGCAAGGCAACTATCTTTGTCCTCTAAAGTAGCAACGCATAAACGTGCGATCAGAAATAGGATTTTTGATAGGATTTAATACAAGCTAGTCTTACAAATTCGTTTCCTATTTTCTTCCATAAAAAAAAGTTTTAATACGACTTTCTCAAAAAGAGAAATCCTAGCATACTACTTGGTACTTGTTGACCACGTAAATCTGAATTTCACATTTAATGCAGGAGACAAATATAGTCAATGTTGTACTACACGCAAATGTAATTGCACATGAATATATCAATGTTCTATAACAATTCTGGAGTCATGCAATGCCTCGGAGAGCGCTACAAGTTAAATCGTTTCCTCGAAGCAATATAATTATGTTTATTCATATTCATATGGGCGGGTGCATAACCATAACCGTGAGTGAACCCGGCGCGTGCCTGATAACGTTCAGAGAATCGCAGCCGCGAATGTATCTTCGTTTAATGTAGAAACACGTTTCCAAACATCACCCGAGGTTGACACATTGTCGATAAATGTGTTATTGGTACCAACTGATGGGCAGGTAGTAGATGATGATGAAATCAACTAAGTAGTGAAACATTCCTGGATAAGATCTCTCTTATATTCTGCGTCACTACGCTCACAGGATATGTTGGTATCTATATCTCTTGACTTTAATATCATTATAACTTTTCTCAATAGTTTTACTTTTCTTGGAGGTAATGAATTAAGTAGGACTCATTGCGGTTTGCCTGCGGCGGAAACACAAACACACCCATTTCTACTATATATTAATATGGCGCTGCTGAATTCTTTCTTGAAACTTATGGTATTGGACAAAGAACCAGTTGCAAATTTCGTCAATCATGGAATTACAATAGCTTTTGTGATTTAAAAAACGGATCCCCATCTCACAATAGGCATCAATGTCAGAAGGTTTATTTGCTACGTTAGAATGCTATACCTATCTATCTATCTGTATATGTATGTAGATATCTATTCTATTTGAATGCGCTTGACTTAAAACTGCTAAAACCCTTTTGTTATGCTAGTGCTGGGCATAGCTCAATGCTCACCATTAGCCCTGTAAGATACTCCACCAAGGTGCTGGCTTGCAGATTGGTAGAGTCCGATCCAAATGTATCTTAGCAACAAATAACCTACAAGTAAATAGCCTAAGTATTGGCTTCTTATATATCAAGAAGTATCATCCTTCGTGTTCCGAAATACACATAACATTAGTATAATATGTTCTGTGTGAACATGACGATCAATATCGTCATAACGTGTCGGAGGAAGCTGACAGCAGATGTTCGGCGTCGAGTTACAATATGCGCTAATGGAAGTCTGTGGCGGTCGTTACTTGACTAAACTTATACATCCTTTTGCAACACCAATATGTATAGACTTGTTTCAAATTATAAAGTATCAATATAATTCAGCCATAATGCACTGTAGCGATCAGAAATCATTTAATATATTTATTTAATTTTGAATAACCGTTGGTGATTTCGGGTTTGCCCATCATCACGAGATTTTCGGTTTGACTCCCGATTTACAAGAAGTTCAAGCCTATGATCCTCAGTCTGTCCTTGAATATTGTTCTTTCCAAGAGAATGCGGCTATTTTAATTACAATTTCATCAAAATGACTGCACCTACCTTGCAGAGAAGTGTAGGAAATCTCCTGATGTCATTTGATAATATTATTATTATTTATTTTAATTGTATTAATAAGTAAATAAGATTCATATCGGCCAGACGGTTACCACACGATGTGACGCGAATAACGTCATTTATTTTTTATATTTTTATTTTAATCACATAGCTGTTTCTCACCGACTCGAGACAACACCGCGCCGATATATATGGAGAGACCCACAGTGATAATATTATAATGACGTACCAGGCAGTTAGCAATTGCAAGGGACGTCATAAATCAAAGGAACCGTTCGCTTCTTGTAGCCGTTAAACGGGTTCCTACTAGTATTACCGAGGACGAATACATTTTAATAGCCCACTTGTAACAACAATGTTTGACAAATTACGTTAACGGTCTTAAGCGATTAGCGATTGTCCGAGGCGCAGTAAGTTGCGGTCAGTACACTTGTCGTTGTTGTCGTTGTCAGACATGATCAGGACATTTTCGAAACAAAGCAATAAGCACTATGTTGTCGCTCTCAAGAAAAATAGGGTAGTTGCGCTGAAAATAAGGTAGATTGGAAAAAAATATTGTCATCGAATCTGACGAGATTACCTGATCGCTCCACCTGCCTATTTCGTTTTACCTGAACTTATTATAAAAAGGGACTGTAGTTCTAGCTGGTTAAGCATAATACTCTCTGTTCCTGGATCTTTCGCGACCTATATTTATATACGTGCTCTGTTCTCTCTTTATTCTTATATAGCCATAAACAAATTATTTGTCAGATACCTCCCCCCTCCATCAACACTCCTAGCCGTTTAACTTAATGTTGTCATATTTTTCAAAATGGGTCTTGTAAGCTTTATTTTAGACAGAAAACGTAAGTACATTAATCATTTAAGTGGAAAACATGTTTTACTCGATTAATACCGTTTCTTGCTGAGAATAATAAGCTCCTCACGCCCACGTTAGGTTCCGCTCATCCAGCCACCAATCGTCGCACTTAATTAAAGGACGTTCCTTTAGTACTGAGTATTAATCTACTATCCGATATAGACAAAGTTAAAGACTATTAATTTTCTAATAATCTATTTAAATGTTAATAACGAATGCACTATCATTAGTGGGGTATGCGGTGCGCAGACGATAATAGTATCACTCTCCATTAATTGCCGCGTTCCAGCGGACGCGGCGAACGTTGTGAAAAGGAGATAGTGTATCTAATGAGACTTGCGACTATTTTTAGACAAACACCAACCTTTGTCATTCTCGTTAGGGTTGACACGCACCGAGGCTTAAATATTATTTTAGTTTGTAATATTTTTTAATAGTGCATTCATTTTTTTCGATTAATATTTTAATATTCACGAAGAAAATGTTTCTTATACTTTATTTTCGTTATAGGTAACGGAATAGGTAAATCAATTTGAAGTTATTAGAATTTTAAAGTCAAAAACATAAGTGTTTATTTCTGCCTTCTTTTGCACTTTACTTGTTTATTTTTTACTTTATATAATATACACAATATAATACACACATACAGATACAGATTTGAAGTATTATATGGTTGCTTTACAAAGTTTATAAGTTGACACTTGATGCAAGATTTTTCTCTTTCCTCATATTCCCCAAATTCGCTGGTCGAATGTTTTTAAGCCGCCCCTTATACTTCTGATAATGTTTATCGACTGCCAACTATCGGTTACTTTTAACTTGGATTTAATCCTTACCGTGCATTCCGAAACACGGAAACGTGCATGATGATTTGCTGCTTGAATTAGTTGATTCTTAAAGATACATATATGTACATATATCTTCAAAGATCTTTTCTTCACAAGCCCAGTTAGTTACACACATGCTCTTTACACATATTTTAGCATTATGTGTATGTACTCACCTTGATGTATTGAGGATAATTAAAACTTAATGCAAAGTAACACAGTTATTAATATATCACTACATTGTTATGTTGAATTCAAGTTGATGGTCTAAAATTGTATGTCGCGCTTCGTTAGTCAATAATTCTGTTTAGTTAAATGCGTCATTAAAATGATATCGGTAACATATTAGGCATAACGTCTGGCGCCAAGCGAAGCGCGCTTAATGTATCAGTATAATGAATAACAAATGTGCAATTAATTGTCTGTGCGTAGCGACGGGCTCAGTTAATTTCGCCATTTACGTCGCAAGCGGCGACTACAGTACAAACTCTTAGCGCATAATAATTACTGTAAACGATACCTGTAAATAATAGCAACTACTGTCCTTAGTCTTTTTTAAGGTTCCATAGTTAATGGCTAAACATCGACAGCTATATCCGCGTGTCTATCACGGTGATTTTACTCTGAAACTAACACTATAGTTTTACTTTGTACTCGGATTATGGTTTTGTCGAAAACTACACTATATAGATGAGATTTAAAAGGTACATGAGTTCCATAAAACACTATACAATGCTATAATAAAATTACGAAAAATAACTTAATTGAAGGACGGCATTCAATATTAAATTATTCAAAGTAATTTTTTACAGAACCTTTTGATAACCTCAAAGAAAAACGTAAATGTAACTGAGGGACGAAAAAATTCGTGCACATAAAGACCTATAGAACATCCATACATTTTAATATTTATAGAGTATAAAAATAATATTAATAAATTAATTTCATTGTAGTCTATAATTTGTGAAGTATTTGGTTCCTAAATTTTTCTCTCTTAAATGAATGAATCTTAAGTTTAGTCTGGTAGAAGAGCCTGCATGGTTCGAACAGGGGAGATCGCATCCTATATTCTAATGTAAAGCAATAATTACATTTATTTCCCAAATTAACTTCTACTTTATGCAAAAATCAAAACAAACAAGACCAGGAAGCAATTACATACGTTGGTAAAGTGCAGAATAGGGCACGCATCCTGTTATCATGCTAGAGCCCACTAATACGACGCGGGGATTCAATTGAATGATTGGTCCCGAAGGAGGACCGGGTAATTTGGACCGTTGACCGGTAATTTGCAACGATCACACATCGGAGGTCGGCCGTCATTGTGTGTTAATTCAAACCATATCCATATAAGTAAAAGATTTGAATAATGGACGCTACTGAAGAACGAATAGCTGAGTTGCGCCTATAAGTGGATATGTCACGATAGCTTACAAGATGGTAAAATGTGCACGGTTCGACAGGAGAAGTACCAACTCCCAATCCACTTTTAGCGTGTAGCAAATCTTGCGTTTAATCGGTGTGATTGCCGCCTCCCTTACATTTGGGTGACCAGCTTAATCTTTAGAGGCATTAGTCTTAGATTATTATCATCACCATTAGAAGCATTAAGCAAGCTGTCAATAAAGCTGTAATTAGACTGTCATCGACTTCAGGTGGGATGCCTGTTGTATAATGAGTTAGTTAAACATTTCCATAGAAAATAATGACTACTTACAGTAAATTGCATGCTCGTTCACTACATAAATTTCATAAAAAAGCATCGGTGGCATCAATTTGTTATTTGGGGTTCGCACTTGGGTGTAACCTATGTAACCCTACACGTTTTGGTGATTATAAAGGTCACATCACCATTTATGTCTGTTTTGTCATCAGCCGTATAGAACAGTATTTTCGTACAGTTCAGTTTTCATTAACCAGAAGATAAAGGAACCATCTAATCGAAATTGTATGCACCAAATCTTTCTCAGTTGCAATGAGACCAGTATCTAGCCACGACAAGTAATGCCGGAAATATTCATGCCAGCTTTTTGCATGTATGTTAAACATGACTAAAGATAACAACCGAGTAAATGGCACATTTAAGTTTTGGTATAGAATGTGTGGCACAGACTGAGGACTGCAGACTTCTCAACAAAAAATACCTAAATTTTACTTGTAAATGTATTCTTAACTTAGTTGTTATTTATTCCCGTTTAGCTCCTTTTAAAAGCACGTGACTTAGTTAAAAATGCAAGCTACTTATTTTTATGGCATATTTTTAATTTTTAATTTGGAAGAATAGCAAACAAGCGTGCAGGCTAAGTAGCTAAGTACTACAGTTAAAAAGTCCTGCCTTCTATGGAAATGTAGCCGGCTGACGCACCTCTCCAACCAATATTTAGAAATTGCTTTACTTTGGATTATAAAAGCGGTGGAACCTTCGACTTTGTAGGTGTACAAAATTCCTTTCAATCCGGAATATCCAATACAAAAAGCAAAGGTTAACATATTTCTATATCTTCTAGTTGAATGTGTCCCAGCGTGCTCACTGGAGCGAGCCTTCCAATTCATTAATAGCGTCCATAAATATGCGCAGTTGTCGGTTGCGGCGATTTTTCCCGACCACAAACGTGTTTGTATCGTTTACTTGTGGACTCGCATCCGCTCGGCCGCGGCACACACCCTCGTTATCTATGATTAATGTGTAATGATTACGTCGTAATTGGTTATCATAAACATTTTTGCTGTGTACATAAAGGTACCGTAGCTGTACAAGGGAGGGCCGCAACTAGAATTGTATCTGATATGAAAATTATAAACAGGTTCACAGTCAGCCTCAGTAAAGTCTTCACTGTTTTATAGAGTAACTAATGTACCAGATGAATATCTCAATATCGGTACCAATATCAGATCAATAGACGACCAGAAAATAATTTCATAGCCGAAAATAAGTATTAAAATCATCAATCATATCGACTACTACTCGCGCCGATCTACAGCAGTCATTCCTGAATTTAAAATGAAAATTAATACATGTTTGAGTGAAAATTTGAAGGTACCTAATTAATTGGTCGTGGTTCAACTCCGCTCTTTGACGCGTGAATTATGGCGGAGTGTACACGGCAAGAGTCGAAGGATGCTGGAAATATTAATAAATGTGTTGCATATAATATGCATGTTACTTTTACTGCATGAATTTTCGCACATTTAACGAGTGCAAACACAACCTGGTCTAATGTGCGTTAAATTGAATGTTATGTCCACTTCATTTACTGTTTACTACAAAAGACGAGGCGACTTAGAAAATTTGGAAGCGATGTGTGGGGAATGTACCGAATACAAAAAATATTGGAAATGATGAAACTAGCAACTTAAACTTAGCTTCAACTTAACCTCTCTAAAGTAGGAAGTGTTATATAAAAACGAGGTCTATAAACGTGGACATTACACAGTATTTTTTTTCATTCTAAAGTATTCACCTAATTGAAATAGCCTAAAATATTGTATAATACTGATAAAAATATTTCGGCAAATAAATATTTGGGCTTAGTTTATCAATAAAATTAACAAGTTTCGAGTAACAGAAGCTCGTCACATTATTGGATTAGGCGCTAATTGACGCACTTGGGTGCTAAGTGCCGCCGAAGAAGTGGTATAGATAGTTACACTATACTTACCACATGAGTAGTGCTGCCGCATGGACATTTTTCTTCTCTATACTTATGATTCTCTCGATTAACAAATAATCAAATGGTAAGTCGTTAATTGTATGTTCCCGTTAAATACTAAAAATAAAACGGTTTTACTAGCGACCCACGCCGGCTTCTTTCGGGTACGTTTACCCCATCAGATTACAGATCTTTGAAATTCTCCGCTGTTCTCTCATCACTCTAGTATATCGATGAAAACCGCATTAAAATCCCTTAAGTATTTTACAATATCTAATCAGGCAGACGATGCGATGCGATAGAGGCGATTTTGTTTTCTACTATGTAAAGATATGTACATGATTAAAGGACTTGTCCATTCTTTTTAAAAAATGAATGTGTAAAGTGTATGCCGAAAGCAAAAGTGGCAAAACGAAAGTGATTATGTTAGTGGCGTTCTTGTTGCCTGTAATTTAAAACATAAAACAATGTTATTATTACCATTTTTATCTTTATAAAAGTTTAAGGAAGTCGCTGCTTCATGACTAAATAAATGTTTACTCACATAAAAAAGAACTTGAGATCGGGTGGACTGAAAATTCTTTCACTTACTTCCATTACTTAAAAGAAAACGTGTTGCACGAGCAATTAATATTAAGTAGACTGAATGGAGTGCACCTATAGTTGGAGATCATAAATTCATGAAAAATAAGTATAAACAAACAATTATCTTCGATTGCAGCAACAGTTGAAAAATCGTTCGACACACACACACCTTGACTGCATTTTTTATATTTCCTGAATAAAATCGATTACAAATTGCAAGCTCAACAATTTAACGTTTTTGCAAATTAATTACAACAGGATCTAAAATTGGCTACTATTTAAAGTACTAACGTTCTGAGGAAATTATCGACATCCGCATTGTAGCCTAGATCAATATATGTATGTTTAATTCTGTTTAGTTTGCTTTATTGTCACTATAGAAATTAGGGAATCGCGAACCGTTGTTGATTACTATTTATACAAAATAAAAAAATACTAGCCTTTAAGTAAAATGAACTAAAGAACAACATGATTCAATAAATTTTGAGTACCATAGTCACACTTACGTCGGCCTTATAATAGCAGTGTTTCACGTGTGTTTTGATTTCGTGGGTGTGGCCAGACATATTTTCATAATACGTTCAGGTCCGTTAACTGTAATCGGTCTGCCTAAGGTGGGTCTTTCGTCCCCTTTAGGGTCGATTACAGATGTCCAAGAATTGCAATCATTATATGATATCATACAGCTGAATGACCAATTGCTAATTATCAAAATTTATCACGAGATGATACTCGGACAAAGTGTCTAAGTTATTGGATTTTTTATGGAGGCTTTTTATGGCATTTTATGGTATTATCGAAGTAGCATTTGCTACTACATACATTTTGATGATATGTAGTTGCTGTCGTACGGTAATATCGATAATCAACTGCAAATAAATAGTATATAAGTCCAACCAGATACTACAAACCTAACTAAAGACCTACCAAATAGAAACTGGACAAGAAGACTTGCCATATTTCTGGTAAAGGAACAAAATATTTTTTTTATATGGCGTCCTATAAAAGTGTCGTCTTTTACTATTCCAGGTGGAACAACGCGATGTACCCGGCATCGATTGCGCACACCTCGCCATGGACACAGAGGAGGGCGTCGAAGTGGTATGGAACGAGGTGCAGTTCTCCGAACGGAAAAACTTCAAGGCACAGGAAGACAAGATACAGATGGTATTCGACAACCTCACCAGGCTCGAGCATCCCAACATCGTCAAGTTCCATCGGTATTGGACCGACACACACAATGATAAACCTAGGGTGAGTCTCAGTATGAATTGTACGAATTTAAGGCCTCCACACTAGGCGAACAGGAGTTTGTATCCAGGCACGTTGAATTATCACTCGTTTGTGCATTAAACAAACAATAATGACTTGTATTATCGACTGAGAAAAATATCTTACGCTTTCATCAGTGCATGAAGTTTACAAACCCACATAGCATGGTAACTCAGAACTTAACCTTTTTAATTTTGATGTTACCCTGTATGTTTCTAAATGTTCTTCAACAGGGATATAAGTAGATAAGGAGGAAATGTCTTTCTTTCTAGTTAAGTCATTGAAATAAAATTCAAGAAGACGTGAAACTATCCCACAAAGATTGAATATTTTATATCTATTTATAGTTCCGTTTCTAAGTGCAAACGTGTTCTATTTCAGGTGATATTCATAACGGAGTATATGTCGTGTGGCTCCCTCAAGCAGTTCCTCAAACGTACCAAACGCAACGTCAAACGGTTACCGCTACAGGCGTGGAAACGCTGGTGCACACAGATCCTCTCTGCGCTCAGGTAATTAGTCCATAGTCTTCCATAAATTTGAAATAGCAAACCAGCATACAGACGACCTAATGGTATGTTATTACTTCCCCCATGACCGACCTGTAACCTACTACACGGAACGAGTCTCAAGTCAAGTCGATCACAGATGCGTTCCTAGTATGGAAGGCTTCTGATGGTCGTTGACGAAGAACTACTCCGCCCGCCCCGGTATAATTGTATACTTTTTCCCAATTTGCTAATGGAAATCATCTGTTTCCTTTATTCCGAAAACTTTGTCTTCTCTTTTTTTGTATGTCTTATTTTTTTTCAGCTATCTGCACGGCTGCGTGCCCCCGATAGTCCACGGCAACCTGACCTGCGACACCATCTTCATTCAACACAACGGGCTGGTGAAGATCGGCTCAGTGGCGCCGGACGCCATCCATCACCACGTCAAGACCTGCCGCGAGAACATGAGGAATATGCACCTCATCGCACCAGAATATGGAAGTAAGTATTGATCCTTTCTTCATCTTTTCTGGGACAAGGGGCGTGAATGCAGCTTCCGCTGTTTCGATTCTGGTGCTACCTGTACGTTTTTCCACACTTTTGCTTTTTTGCAAAATATTCAATCGATTATTATACTGTCGCATTTTTAAATGCTTTTCAGTGTGTGGAAAACTAAGCGCGTGCTAGGACCGCGAACGTGCGGAAACTGTAGACCGTTTATGTATTTATTGCAACTTTATTTTCCTCGAATCAGCATCACAAATGGTGACGCCAGCGATGGATATCTACTCGTTCGGCATGTGCGCTCTGGAGACCGCCGCGCTTGAGATTCAGGGCAATGGCGACTCGGGCAGCCACGTCACGGAGGAACACATCGTTCGTACGGTCGAATCGCTGGAGGAGCCGAGGCAGAAGGACTTCATATACAGGTACATTAAACATCCCCACAGGTGTCGCTTGTAAGTCGGCCGTCGGTAAGTCACCGCTATGGGTATTTTAACAGACTAAC
Source organism: Phocides pigmalion okeechobee (assembly GCA_018251015.1). Taxonomy (NCBI): domain Eukaryota; kingdom Metazoa; phylum Arthropoda; class Insecta; order Lepidoptera; family Hesperiidae; genus Phocides; species Phocides pigmalion. Next base: position 13,827 of record DWON01005682.1, read on the forward strand.
TGTGTTCGTCCGAACTCTTCGACATAGATGTTCACGCGCTGGTTACCGGGTGTTGCAGGTGTATAAATAAGGATCCGGCGAAGAGACCCACGGCCAGGGAGTTGCTGTTCCACCCCCTGCTCTTCGAAGTTCATTCGCTCAAGCTGCTAGCGGCACACACGCTCGTCAACACAAGCGGTAAGTTTACACACTTTATAACCTCTTTTTGTGATAAGGGGAAGTCTTCGATAGACATCCAAATCTTCGTGGACAGAGTCGGTGAGAGATTGAAACTCCTGACGGCCACACAGCGCAAAGAGAGAAGCTCCAGGATTTTTGTACGAATGTATCGACGTCTCCTTTGTCCTACGACCCATCTACTTTACTGTGATGGGTTCAGGTCTAAATGTTTTCATATTGATCATAACGTGTGTGTGCGTGCGCGCAGCGAACATCTCGGAGACGATAACGGACGAGGTGTGCGGCGGCGCGGCGGGCGGCGCGGCGGGCGGCGCGCGCGCCTGGTGCGTGCGCGGCGGCGAGCTGCACGAGCTCAGCGCGCGCGACCTGCAGCCGCACGCCGAGAAGCTCGAGAAGTTCGTCGAGGACGTCAAGTGAGTTGCGCGGCGCTCTACGAAGTTCTATGTAACTTCTAAGGACTAAGATGGCATTTGATAGTGTGTTTTGATCGGAGAACAGACATTTTGATGGCACGTCTCGACTTTGTGTCGATATTATACGGGGCATTCAATTAAGACTGTACGTTTGGCATTCGTCACGATGATATTCAATTTTTTTTGTCTTGTTTGACGGTATTTACATACACTCACTTTATGTAAATGTTACCGTGTAAAATCA
>DWON01005683.1:0-14661 GCA_018251015.1 Phocides pigmalion okeechobee
TCCGAAATGAAACATTCGGAGCACGGCCGCTCCCCAGGCACATCAACCCGCCTGGAGGGAGATCTCCCTTTGCCAAAACTCGGTACTTGATGGCGTACCTGTTATCCAGCACCGAATACAATACGGTTTGCTTAGTCCTCAAGAGCAACATACGTACATTTGCCGAAAATAATTAAGCATAATGAGCAATCACATATGCTTACCTTCTACTTTTCTAACTTAAAATAAGTTCTCTGTAGGTACTATCTGTGGAAAGATTAGGTATGAGCGATTTAAATTTGAAGGAAGAGTTGGTTATACACCTATGATTTTAGGATAACTACATTGTCCGATTTTCAAGACAGGTAACCAAATTAGGAACGTAACGTTACGTTAATATATTAAGTTCATGCCAAGATTATGTACCTAGTGTCCAGTTACGTTATTCTAGATTGCCTTTTCTAGCAGTCTCATGTCATTGTCAAAGTCATTCAATTTGACTTTGATGTGTTAATGCTCAATTTTGTCCTGGATCGGGGATTAAGTAATTTCTGGTAAATATTTTTCTACGTTTTATACATTGATAAGGATAATAATTTCTATTATTTCCAACACTTGTTCAATCGCGAATATGTTCGTTTACAGTTTAGTTATGTAACTGCTAACTTTATAGGTTATTCTAATATTATTTAGAGCATAAGGAGCCCCTTAGTGTGTTATGGCTCGTTTACTAAATTTCTCTGCAACTACAAAAACTTCTAGAGCATTCCCCGTTTTTGTGTTCCAAAAAAATGGGACGTCACCAGAGTAGCCTTCGGGAAGTCTAAGACCATTTGAAGGCTGCTGACAAAGTTTATTTGCTAGTTAAAATATGTCATTCCATCGGGCATACATAAACGGTAGCAGTAGTTGAGGTATTGCAGATCTATAAAAAGCAAGTGTTAGCCGCTAGAGCGCTGAATATATACATTATTGTTGTGTTGTCAACTAAATTATTTATTAAATAGGCCAACAATGAAAGAAACAGTTTGTACAAAGTAAATTTTACACTGTATATGGATAGTATCTGTATATTGTTACATTTATATATTTTATAGTTAACCACGGCGTGCTTAATGTGTCATAGAAGATATTAGTAGTAACAGTAGGCAGTACCTATGTGATGGATACATATATCAAATTAATAATCTACTTGGGTATTATCTTCATGTAGATATTGCACAACCACATCACAAAAACTATGAGTCATAGCAATTTAGTTTTATAAAGTTCAATCATAAAAATAAATGGTATACCACATAAGTTGACACTTTCCATGTGGGGTGCACAAGTACTGTGTACTACTAGACATAACGTGCATGCAGCTTCCACACGGCTGTTGTGTATGCACAAAACTGTATGGATGACGGGTGAACACAAGTGTGGCATTTGTGGCGGTGCCATGAAAGTGACGGTGGAAACAAAGCCTGTGTATTCAGAGATGCTGTACTGATGCTACAAAATACATTTCTGGCAATTTTCGTTGTATCTCCAGTGTAGAAAAACAGCTCCAGTTTAACCTGCCACAGCTGAGTCTATAATATATGAGCACCGCAGTGAAAGTTATCAATATAAGTTGAGTTTTTTTTACCAGATTTAACAATGGGTGGCGATGGACATGGAGCTCCATACACAATTCCACACCACTCCCAGTTCCAAGTTAAAGGCATTCCCCAGCTGGAGGAACTTGAGCAGGCGCTTGCTAGGAAAGGTCTCCGTGACCCATGGATAAGGTGAGCATGTTTTATTAAATAATAGTAATAATTTATTCTGCACTGTCCTCATTGCACCTGTAACTGGTGGTGACTACTGTGACATGTGCACTGTTATTGATATTTGGTCATCTGTACTGAAACTATCAATCTTAAACGTGCAAATTTATTCAAATATTGATTTTTTTATGTCAGATGAGTAGCAAAAGAGCATGCAAACTTGATGTTAAGTAGTTGCAGCCCATAGACATCCACCTACAACTACAAACATGACTGAAATCCTGTCTAAGCTGTAACTTAGATGTGTTGCTACTCCAGCAACACATCTAAGTTACAGCTGGAGGACTAAGACGGTTGCCTCGTTTAAAAAAGTTTTAAAGGTGGTATAAGCCATTAGAGCTTGCCTGTGGCGGTACTACCGCCACCCTCATAACCTGCCGTAAAGCAACGTGTTGTTCTTCATGTATTGTGTTTCAGTTGGCGAGGTGTGGTTGCCGGATACATGTTAGTGGAGGCAACCATTTTAGTACTCAAAAGTAGGAACGCATCCATGTCCATCCTTAATTAGAACTTCTGTTGTATTTGAGATTGGATGTGGTTGTCCATGGGGTGCAGTGACCACTTAACATCAGGTGGCCTGTGTGCCCGTTTGTTACCCTTTCATTATAAAAAACTTAAACATGAGTAATGCCTTATGGCGGATTATGAGAGCAGCGGTCGTACTTTCCTGGTCGAACTATAGTTCTCCCATCTCTATTCCAATCGGATGCTTTGAAATCAAATGCAACACATATTGCTAATTGTAATGTTGCCTGCTTGTCACAGAAATATAATTTGCCTTAAACATAGAAGTAATATTATATACACAACATTTTCAGGAATGAAGCTTGGAGATACCATCCCGCATTTGGTACTCGCCTGCTACGTTTTCGTTTAGCAGTCTTCCGTGGCTTCTCCATTGGTTTAGGACTCACTGTGGCTACTGTAGCATTTGACAAGATGTTTGGCGGAGGAGACCACCATGGTCACGGGCATGAGGATGAACACCATTAACTTTGATTTAACTTTAGAAAATAGTTACTTTTCAGTTCAATGTTCACAACAGTTATAAATTAATATAATGTGAGACATGATATAAAATGGAGTTTTAATTGGTGGAAGTGTCTCATAGAGCATGCATGAATTTGCATTACGTTATATAATAATAAAGATAAAAGACCCTATTCTTATTCCTGTCGTAGTATTCTAGTTTGAAGGATCATTACAATTTCTTGTTTAATGTCTTGACATCTTTTATTCTATTGCGTGTTTTATAAAACCTACATTATAATTTATTGTCATTATCTTATCTGTTACGATATGCACTACAGTTTTATTTGCATGAGATCATTATCTGAAGAGTAATTAAAGTCACTCAGGATGAGATAGATTGATATAAAATAAAAGAAGCACAAGGACAAGTGTTATTTATCATATTTATAACTACTAAGACTTACATTAGATTTTTACATTGTGTTCCAAGTTGCGTTGATTGGTTCTCTCAACTTTATTAAAAGCATACACAATAAGTCAACTCTCATTTTTATGATCATGTTGAGCGTGGCTTGAGGTCCTCATAGCATGGCCGAAGGAAGATGAAGTTTTTCTTAGCTGGATTGTAGTGCTCATGTCCCTGCAGATACAAAATATTGCTTTTTATAATTATCTTAACAATAAATAAGTTGTTAGTGTTAATCGCAAATTGTGGCGGTCACATTTATATCAAGTCAACATTGAGGGCAGCTGCACTAAACTGGAGATATTTTCTCTAGACTGGAGATGCGCCTACGATTGACATAAGTGATGAGTTATTCAGTATCCATACAGATTTGTACTAACACAATAATTATACACAAAACAAAACAGCATTTGTGTTTCCCATATAAGTATTTGTATAGTAATTTACAGACAATAATTCAAAATATCTTTTATTGACAACTTACTATAAATAAATCTTCTTTATTTAAATTAACAAAAATACATGCGTTGCCTTAAATTTTGACAAATTTACAGTTTTGCACTTTTCTTTTTAATATAGGTAGATAGAATCATGAGCTTGTAGCCCTGCGAGAAGGGTCTGTCAGTCAACGAGATTATATTGATATAACAAAATAATTAGTAAACAATGCTGAACTCTTTTGACTAAAATAAATAAGACTTACCTTAGACCAGTCATATCCAACGGAATATGCGAATATCTGGCCGTTGTGGTTGAAGGCGCACTTGGTGACGGGCTGCTCTAGCAGCTCCGACGACTTGAGCTTCGTGCGCGCATCCTTGTCCCAGAAGGAGAAGGACCCATCTGAGCCCACAGTGGCTAGCGTGCCGTGCGCCGGGTGGAACGCGATGTCGTTCACTGCGTAAATATCCTGAAAACACATTATAACACAAAAACATGTACTGAACATTCTGTGTAATGCAGAATTCAATCAATTCAATCAACATAGTATCCGTGCTAGTTTGACATGGAGAGGATTTGACTGCTGGCAAGGCAGATATCTCAATTCTGTTTCATTATAAATTATTGAAAACTACTGACCTGAAACCCTCCTGTAGTGCCAGTGGAGCGATGACACTTGAAGGTGAAGTTATCTTTAGGATTGGTGGGGTTGACATATTGGATGGCTACCCTCCCTTCCACACTACCGAGCGCGAAGCCCGTGGGCTGCTTGGATTTCTTGTCGCGAAAGATTGCGATGCAACGGTGTTGGTATTTGAGGGGCGACTCCACGCGCTTGAACTCCGCTGGCTTGTTCTCCAGTGTATACAGGCAAATGCCGCGGTCCGCAGTGCCCACTACCGCCATCGGATAGTCCTGTCACGTGTAGTTTTATTGAAGTATAAAGCAATTCTTTTCTACATAACTTGGCCAAAACTTATGAATAAATTATGGAATTACGTTCCTTTAATACAAAATTCAAAATACCGGTAATTAATATATGAGGCTACTTTATGATTACATTTTATTTTCATTAATATTTTACATTCATGTATTTTCTGTAAAAATCCTTTTATACAAAGTTGTATTAGCGGCATCTGATCATTTGATTGCAAGTGGTCATTGCTGGCAACCAACTCTAGATGAAACTTGAGCCATGCTGGAAGTTGATATTAGTAAAGAGCAATGTAGAAAAGCCAACTACCAGACAAGCAATATATGTGGCCACTGTATCGACCTGGTTTAACTATACATATTTTATCACCGGCAAAGGTTTTACTTTATATTTACATGAAAGTTTTACCATCAACAATGATGCAGCGGTCAGTGCAGTACAAGTTATAGCACATTTGAATAGTTTGACTGTGGCGCAAATATATTTATTGAGTGAGCGTTATGGGAGGTGGCACTAAACTGGAGCTTTCTTTAGACGGAGGTGATGCTCTGATAAAACACACATACAATCTATGAATACACAGACATAGTGTCCGTCCGCAGTCATGTACACAACAACACTAACATAAACATAGCATAGTCTGTACAGATTAAACCACAGTTGTGTATCTCCAAAATTGCTGCGGGATTTCAGGGAAAGTGTTTTATGTTGTAATTGTGTCTATTTCCATTGTAAATATTCCTTACCACATCTGCACAATAGCAACGTTCTGACAGGTTCATGGTCATTATTGGCACCGCACTTCTTGTGTCCCAGAACTACAACAAATGAACATAATATGTAACTTTTACTCAAATAATTAATATTTAGGTTAAATACTAACATAGTAATAGTCAATAGTACCTTGAGAGTTTTATCCCAAGAGGCCGTCATAAGACACGTGTAGTTGGGAGCTTTGATCCAATGGCAGGTTTTCACCGGGGCATCGTGTGCTGCCACCTACAATAATAACAATTGGAAAATATCTACTTATGCTCTGAAATAACATTATGAAGTGTTAATTAAAACTGTACACTATAATTTTGTTTTTAACTTCAATTCCTCACATTTCATTACATTTACCTGCATAGCTTGGTTGGCCGCAAGGTCCCAGCATTTTACACTTTTGTCAGTGGATGCCATGAACACTTTGGTACCATCCTAAAATGCAAAAAAAACATTAGTATACGCACATAATTATTGCATATGAATATTTTGTAAAAAATTTAATGTTCTCACATCATGCCAAGCCACATCTAGAATAGGTCCCTCCATTCCCTGTGCAGCTTTCGGAATTGTTTTACCCGATGACTCCACTTCCCAGCATCTCACCTGCAAATATGAAGTAAGTTATTATAATGCACAGACACCTTAATAATTAATCTTGAGCACACAGATAAATTGTTATGTTTTTTTTAAATATAGACATATACAGGAACCCCTGTATGAAATAATGCCCCAAATCAGTTCAGGTTAGGAATGTTTACAGCTTGAGAATATTGTATTTCTCTAATAGTTATGTAGCCATTTAGTTCAAATTCAAATATTTTATTTAATTGTAAAGGATTTAAATACACTTAATGAACATCAAGGGTACAATGTAAAATCAGTACATTCGGCTTTGAGCACCTGTTGGCTAATGGTGGCCGGGAGATAAAGGCCGGTGGAAAAAACTCGGCACTCTTTTTAAATCAGTCCTTGATAAATAAACAAATTACAGTATAACTTTAGAAAGATGGTGAGCACACGAGACAGCTAAACTTGTGTGTCAGGATGTTTCCACTGTCATCTACACACAATTTAGAGTAAATAAAACTATTACATAGGAAATAGAAATAGTCTGGTGAGATAGGCCCAATCCCATGCTTTCTTATCATTTTTATGGTCCTTAACGTCATAATATGCTTCATTACCCGACAGTCCCAGCTACCGGCCACCAGGAAAGTCTGCGGCACCGAGGGCGGCGAGAACTCCAGCGCCGACACAGTGTCGTCCGGCGGCGATGCCACTTCCACATCTTTGTTGGGGTTGTTGCCGCCAGATAATTGGTTGTACATTTTATTGCAAATTACGTTTTACTATAATAAACAGCTTGTGTTTATGGCTTTCTTGGTTTTAATTATAAATAGGTCGCTATGTAACATATGACAATATGCCAAATAAATTACAAAACACGCTTGTAAGATTTTTACTTGTAGACGCGTTTTTAAACTTTTGAAATATTTTTATATCAATGTCAAATTTTTGTCCCTGTCAAGTAGAGATGAGCGTGCATACTGGAACAGGTTCAGGGACTGGGAATTTTACCGTACTAGGTAGCACTTATTACAAACTTTAAAATACTTGATCCACCTAATCTCACTTTCGTACCTATGGGCAACGGGCAGCACCTCGCCCGATATGTATGTGTTAATAAATCATTTAACTTTGAACCATATTTCTATATAGTAAAACTAACGCAATCCGCACTCATTTTTGTTAGAGTCATTACAGAACGGGACTGAGTATCAGAAAAGTACGACAGTTTATGTTCTTAAATCAAAGTTCTTGATTACAAACTTCGGATTTAAATGTAATTATTTCGAAATTAAAGCGATAATTGTAACTACCTAGTTGATTTAAGAAAAAAAAACAAAATATAGGATATCCGATTAATAAAAAAAAAAACTATACAAAAAGTCTACAAATAATGAGTTTTTATGAGACTAGGTGAAACAGGTATTTGGATTACGTATTTTTAAATACTAAGAATAGATATACCCAGTCCAAAATTTACTTAGTACAATATCTAGTAGAGACGCTCTACTATTAAGATTTAGTCCTATACTCATTGATGCACATTATCACGGAGCGCTTGTCCTGTCTGTTGAGAATTCAGAATAACTAGTAATTATTGTCTTAACTGCTATTAATCTTATATGTAACTTATGTGTCAAAGACTTTCGTTTTATAATCTGTGTATTATTATTGACACAGTTGCTAACAGTTGACACTTGACACTCAACAGCTGATTGTCAATTCTATCATTTATGAAGTAAGCAAGTAAGTTACATATTTTAAGTATAAATTTAAATGTAAATAAAGATTTCACGAATGTTTCTTAAAAATTTGAACAGCTTCATAGGTATAAAGTATAATTAACATTTCTTTAAGCAGCATTCTACTAGATTATTTGTCGATCGTATGCCAATCGGGCGAAGGCACGATGAGCGCTATGAGCACGACCGAGTACGTACAGATCAAGGAGTTGAAGCCGGGCATGAAGAACATCAACGCGGTGTTCATCGTCCTAGAGGTGGGTGCGCCGACGCTGACGAAGGAGGCGCGCGAGGTGCGCACGCTACGCGTGGCGGACGCTTCCGCGTGCGTCAACCTGTCCGTATGGGACGAGCCGGGCGCGCTGCTGCAGCCGGGCGACATCGTGCGCCTCACGCGCGGCTACGCCTCGTTGTGGCGCGCCGCGCTCACGCTCTACTCCGGCAAGTCGGGCGACATACAGAAAGTCGGCGAGTTCTGCATGCTCTTTAACGAACAAGTAATTCCATTGTATTACCACATTCATGACATTTATTTATTTATTTATTTCAATAGGTCGCCAACATCCAGTACACTCTTACATTTCTAAAATATAGTTATACAAATTGTTGCTATTTAAGTGCCAGGACAATTAAAGGCGACAACAACATTACATCAAAAAAAAGAAAAATAATAATAACAATAATGATTAAATTAATTATATGAACACCATTTATATTATAAGAAATTGGATACAATATGAATTATTAATACCTTTACAATTTCTTTAGAATAGATTTTTATTTTTTCAATATGGTCAAAGAAGATGTCTAAGTGTTTGAGTTTAGAGATCGTGTTATAGGCCTTTATCATTCTTTTCAGTGGAGCATCGTTGCCTAAGTTGCATTTACATGCTGAATTAGATAATAAATTAAATCTTGAGATTCTAGGTCTTTTTAGAGGCATCAAAAAGTTAACTATTGATAACAATTCTGGGACATCTATGGAGCCGTTTACAAGCTTATAGAGAAACACAATACCCAGCATGGGTCTTCTATCTGCTAACAACTATCTTTCACGTTAAAATAATGTAGTCTCTCTTTGTACGAATTAATTTTGTTTGCTAAGTTACATGAAAAGGTAAGATGCCACAAAAATCTTTTTTGGACACGCTCTAATCTTTTGACATAAACATCGTAATGTGGGTTCCAAGCAACGCTACAATATTCCAAACCGCTCCGCACGAGAGAGTTGTATAATACTATTTTGGTTTTAGCACATTTAAAATCCTTACAATTACGTAACACAAAACCAAGATTCTTAAATGCTTGTGCACAGATATTCTCAATGTGAGTGTTCAGTCGGAGCTTGCTATCAAGAGAAACTCCAAGATCATTTACAATGTCCACATTAGTTAGTGTAGTATTTTTTATGATATATTTATGGTCAGATCCAAGTTTTTTGCGGGTATAACGTATCGAGAAGCACTTCGAGACATTTAAGCTCATACCATTGACCTCGCACCATGCTACCAGGCGATTTAGATCGTCTTGTAACAACACAGCTTCCACAGGGGAGTTAACAGTCCTGAAGAATTTAAGGTCGTCAGCAAATAAGTAGTATTTCGACTGGGTGAAGCAGTTGCCAATGTCGTTAATAAAAATATTGAAGAGTAAAGGACCCAGATGCGAACCTTGCGGGACACCAGAATGTGCTGCAAACGGCATGGATAAATAACCGTTTGCTACGACCACAGATTCCCTATGCGATAGATACGATTTACACCAACTCAGAAGGGGTTCAGCAATCCCATGAATAGAAAGCTTGTGAAGTAGGATTTTATGGTTCACTCGATCAAACGCCTTACTGAAATCAGTGTAAATCGCATCCACGGACGAACGGCAGTCGAGCTCCAAGGATACATCATTAACGAAGCATGTAAGATTTGTAGAAGTGGATCGAGCTTTCGTGAAGCCATGCTGACGAGGATTGATCAGTGGTTTAAAATGCCACGCTAAGATGGGGTAAAGTAGCTGTTCAAATACCTTGGCAAGCACTGGAAATATTGATATCGGTCTGTAGTTCTTTATTAGATCTCTCCTTCCATTCTTAAAGAGAGGAACAATACGTGCTGTTTTCCAAATAGAAGGAAATATACCTGTACTTAGGGACATGTTGTAAATGAGCGTCATGGGAAGTGCTAAAGCAGACGCGCAATTAACTATAAAGACGGAGGGAATTTCATCAGATCCCGCACCCTTATATAAATCAAGTCTTTTTAAGATTTTCAGTACTTGGTCGTATCTGAACTTTACCAAAGTTAAGTAATCATTCGTCAACATGGCTACGCGGCTGCCCTGTACAAGAGAAGGCGAATTATAATAGTCGACATTATAAGAGGCAGAAAAATTGTGAGCAAAGAAATTGCAAATGTCCCTACCCCTGGTAGCTGTGCTGTCATCAAGAGACATTTGTGCAGGATAATGGCTTTGCCTAGTCTTTTTATGTTTTATGAAGCTCCAAAAAAGCTTTGGATTGGAACGGAGATTTTGTTCAAGTCGTCTAATGTAATACTTGTAAGAATTGGACATAATACGCTCGACACGTTTTTTGGCTCTGTCAAATGATAACTGATCAAGGGGATTGTTATCGAATTTTCGTAGTTTATTGCGATATTTTAATTTTTCGCGGAGGGAGTTAATTAGGTTATAGGAGAACCAAATTGGATATTTGGAACTTTTAGGGGTAGTTTGCGGAACGTGTTTATTGATCGCTGCTCTAACATGGGTATAGAATATTTCGATCATCTCATCGACTGAAGGACAATCTTTGAACTCACTTTCCCAGCGAATTTTGTTGAGATCAGCCACGATGTTTATGTAGTCAGCTCTATGAAAACAATAGCGGTTACGTTTACTTAAATTTAAATTACATTCAGTGTTCATTGATACAGAAAATTGTAATGGCGGATGCAGATGATCTATAATTGATAAAGGATCACTATTAGTTAAGTGTGAGACTTTTACATTGCTTAGTACTAAATCTAAGATTTTACCTTTACAATTTTTAACATGATTATATTGACTTAAATTGTTTAACGCAATGAAGTCTAAAAATAAAGTTGAAAACAGGCTATTACTGTTCGTAGCGATTAGATGGGGAGCGTCATAGTCTCCTGAAAAGTTCCAAGCAAAAGAACCCAAATTAAAGTCACCAGCAAAAATAACGTTTGAAATATTGTTTTGATCTAGAACCGTGTTCGTGTTCGATAGGAATTCGTCGAGTATATGTTTTTGTATTGGTGGGGGCAAATAAACCGCAGATATGTAAAGAATGTTTGTTTTACCATTTTTATTTCGGTATTCTACTTGAACCCAAAGGTCTTCGCATTTGGACTCAAAACTGTGTAAACGTCGCGACACGAGTTGCTTAGAAACAGCAATCCACCGCCGTCTTTGGTATTATGAAACCCGCTTGTTTCTCTATCGCGCCTATAAACTACGTAGCGTATTATACGCGTTGTTCATAACTAACACATTATTGTTACGCTGTTGACCACGGGCCTCCCCTCAAAATTACAAGGATTGGGCTGTAGTCCGCCATGTTGCCCAAGTGGGGATTGGTAGACTTCAAAGACCTTTGAAATGTGTATAGATCCCTCAGAGACTCAGGTTTTCTCACAATATTTTTCTTCACTGATGAAGGTTCTCAGTCTTCTTTTAATACACAAACACTTAAATAATATTAAAAATAAATTTCGTGCTTGAGATTTTGCCTTCTCTCTAAAATTAACTTTATTTGAAGACCGAAAATTACGTTTCAAAGTTTATTTGTACATTTCTAATGAAATTAAATCAAAACGAGAAAGCAATGTAGAAACAATATGCATTCTACCTGATCCTAAATGGTCTTTGCCGCCTATGGACGTCTCTAATCATCTTTACACAGAGCAGGTGTCCGCCCTGGTGTTGATCGGAAACCAAGAATTGCTTCAAGCTAGAAGTCCAAACTTATGGACATTACCTGCAATTTATTGTAAGATGAAAATAGCAAACGAGTATATAGCGAATGTCATGCGATCGTTGTCATTTGTGGTCGACTGCACCCATGAGGAATTGAGCAGTAATAGTAGTTGAGATTAATAAGATATATATTGGTGACCCTGAGAATTGAAATTGAAAGTCAAATCAAACTTAAGAAAGTAAGGCATTAAGTGATAAATATTTTTAACCATAACGTGATACGTAAGTTTGGATAATGTATGATAGCTTTTAGCTTAGTTACCATAGAACTTAGGCTATTTACAAGAAATTTTAATTCAGCATTTGAATCAACCGTGGGTATTATTATGGTTATAATATACTTCTGCGTAACTGATACAGAAGGATCAAGTTATCATCAAATCAAATTAATTCAATATGCCGTGAAATAGCTATTTTTCTTAATTTTATTGTAAATAAGTATAGTGGTTAAACCCATCTCCTAAATATCATTTGTATACTGGCAATGGTGTCGGAGGGTTCGTTGTTACTGAACTAGACAGATAGACATGTTTCAATTAATATTATCAACAATATATATTCAATTAATATAAGGGTTTTTAGCTATCTGAGACCGTGAACATCATAATTAATACCAATATTTAAAAGTTAACTTCCTACTTTGTACCTACAAAGCACAGTAATAAATCGTCCAAATTATTCACTGTTGACCGAAAATGCTTTCTAAAGTCGTATTTTTAGAATTTATTACCGTTATTCATATTCATTGAGTCCTTAAAAATTTGCCTTGAATCGTGTCCTTAAGAAAATGTTCGTATTCCTTTACTTATCTTTTATGTATAATACGGGAAACTTTTTTGGATTCTAACGGCCATGATTGTAACATCATATGTCAGCAGTGAAATATACAAATGTAGATTGTATTTTAATATAAAACCCAAAGAGTAAGAGGAAATATTTTAGTGATAGAGTAAAATTTAAGTAAAAATAGTATATTTTCAAATTAACCTTTCAGTGTAAGTACGAATCACTACCAAAGTTCAAAGTTGTGAAATAGTGTAAGAACGAAGTAAACTCCGTGAATATCAGTATACTTTTGAATTAAATTTTCATTTTCTTTCAAAGATTCGACACTAAAAGTATCTATAGATACTTGCAGATACTTATGCCGCGAACAAAAAATTAAGTTCCGATTTATCGGAGCTGAACCGATTCAATCGGGGCGCCGAGAAAATAAGTTCGCAAGAGCTACCAAAGATTTTCAATAGATTTACCACAGAAAAAGTTTTGAGGGTTTGAAATTAATTTGATTCTATTCTGTTCGATTTATTCGTTTTGCGCAATTCAATAGGTAATGAATCTTCACGTTTAGCAACTTATGTGTTAATACAGATTTCTTTGTTAATATAATATTTGATAGAATAGGTTAGTTGCAAATAAAATATAAGTAATATTAACGTAGATCGTTGTAACACACAAAACCCAAAATTATTCAGGAAAGCCAAAATACATTTTAAAATACGGTAAAATATCATAATTTTTGAGATTTTTGAACGTGCGCATGTGTATAGTGTAAAAATATTTTGGCTTTCCTGTACAGTTTGCATTTTTTTGGGTACGACGTTTATGCTTTTTCATGTCGATACAATTTTAAGTAACGCTAACCACTACATCAAGTTGCAAAATTGAACAACATACTTATTTGGCAAATTAATCATTGACGAAAAGCATTGTAGTCAAATATGTGGGCGATTATCGATAATTACACATTCAGATATTAGATGACGATCTTAGTTTCGCTTTAGAATATAGAACCATATAGAACAGAGGTACTGTAGAAACAATGCTACAGTACCTCTGTTCTATATGGTTACATAAGTAAATGAGCATCAATACATCATCAATCCCTCTTATTACTGGATGACCTTTCACAATTGATACTTGAATAAAAAAATGTTATGAAAGGTTTTTGAATCCCGTAGACCATAGACTATAGACCCGTATACATAGTTCATTTTTGTTCAGATGGTCTCCTTATATTATCATCCATTATTTGAGTATTGAGTAGGAATGTCTTTATATCACCACAAACCAACAGTCAACGATGGTGACGATTTTAGGCAACAACCAGTTTTTTCATAATTTTGTATATTTAATGCGATTTTGTAATTATTTCTACATTTATAGTTCTCACACTAAGATTTTCTTTGTCGTGCCACGGGTACGGTTTGTGGTACCACGGGCATACATGAAGACAAGTAGATGTTTGTCTTACCGGAGATCAAACCCAAAATTCTATGCATGTCAGGCCAGTATAGCAACTGATGCATGACGTGGTCATAAAAATATAAAAGTTAAAGCAATTTTAAGTGGGTTTAAAGTTTAAACTAAATAAAAAATAACATCTTTAATTATATTTAAATAAATCGCAGATGTATCGCTCTTAACATTAGGCCGAATTAGAGTGCGGAAGGCGTGTGGCGGAGGCTGTCGCCATAACCGACTCGAGTTAACCGCTTCTCCGAGAGTAATTACTCTGAACCTCATTTAACTTCCGCATCTCACTCCAAATACCAGTACCACTAAGCACTGTGCTTTACTTAGCCCGTAACAAAACGATGCAATTTTAAGTAACGGCCCGGCAAGCCTGAGACGTTGTATAACTTTAGCTTCCCAATTTTAATTCGAAGGGCACGCGTTAGACGGATAAATTTGTTGATTAATTTATGGTAGCCATATTTACGTATTGTAGCTAAAATGTCGAAATAAGAAACAAGTAATGTTTCGTTTTTAATTTTTTATTCAGTATAAAGAGTAAAGGAAGAGTCTGACTCTGTGACGAAATATAAATATAGTAAATAAATTTCGTTATATTTAATCGTAATATAAAGTGTGACTTGATCATGAGTAGTCACTGTAGCGCGGAAATAGCGCTACGGTATCTCCTGCCTGTCGTAAGAGGCGACTAAAAGGAGGACGCCCGCCGAGATCTGGCACCTGGCC
>DWON01005684.1:0-14661 GCA_018251015.1 Phocides pigmalion okeechobee
CGTGGTTGTCCATGGGCTGCAGTGACCACTTAACATCAGGTGGCCTGCATGCCCGTTTCTTATTTTTTCATAATAAATAAAAAGCACTTTATTCATGTAATTTTTATTCCTTAAATGCTGTATCTTGCGTTGGTAATCCAATAAAATATATAAATAAAATATTGTATTTTTTAGTATATGTGTATCATCTACGAATACAGAAACGTATCTTGTAGCGCCGACGTAAAGACAGCACTTTTGTTCGCCCGTAATCCATACAGATTTGTTCTTACAACACAGGTGTATACAAGCAATACACAACATTGTTGTATATCGCAGGGAAAGTGTTAAAGGCCTTCAGTATCATCTCTAATGTTATCAGTTTTGAGCACGTGGAGATATAGTACAATTCATAGCAAAATATTTTCATTAATGGTCGTTTGTAAGCTACAACGAGGTCACAGATTTACATACACATCCTATTAATGGGATCTATTGAATATCATGAATATGTTAATACGCGTCAGTAAGAGTAATCCCGAATGTTTTGTTACATTAGGTACTTACACGACCAAACACTACGTGTTTGCCATCGAATTGCGGCAAGGGCTTGAATATAATGTTGAACTGACCGCACACTTCGTTATCACTCGTCACCACCATTGACATAACACCTGGGTAATACGTACACGCTTACTTAAAGCTTCAAAGAAAACTTATTTAAACGATGTCGCGTAGGTCTCGGTCACAAATCTTAATGACGAATGTAGGTTTCCGTACTGGGTGTGGTTATTTGTGTACAGGGAGTGACAATGTCGGGTGTTTAAAGCTCACATAGACCGTTCTGAAAAGGCGAATCTATCTTACCACAACGATTAAAGGAGAGTACAATAATACTACACTGCTGCTAAGAGGACATCAGAATTCTACTAAAACAGTATCATATAGTAATTTGCATATAAAGATATAAACGAACCTTATAATACCTAGGAGCTATGATGCGCTTCAGTATTCTATAAAATTAATATCAACAATATTATATAATATAACAATATTCAATAATGCAACCTGCTGAGGCTGCTAATAACTAATTAATACACCTGTATTACAATGGAAATAAATAATTATAATTATTGAAGTAATTACGGTATAATGACGACATATCTGTAGATATAAGGAGAATACACCAGGAAATGCCATAGGCAATTATCTTAGCAATCATTTTTTATGTAATAAAAGTAACGAACACGCGGCTCACTAGATGTAAAGCAGTCATTAAACATCAGTAGGTACTGGTCAAAATGTTAAATATACCTGGAACTGTGTGCTTGAGCTTAAAGTTTTCTACTTCCATGGGATCCGTGAGACCTTCAGGCAAGTAGCAACCAAAACCATTGTCTTTCGCCACGTCGCCGCCTCGACAGAACAGATCTGGCACTACCCTGAAATACCATAGGTATAGATTAGATAGGCGTAGGTAAGCAATCTTCATGGCTGTAGGGCTAAACCAAATGATAAATTTAGAGATGTCCTTGTTATAGTAAACATAATTTTTTAAGTCTATTCCCGGAACTTGTGCAGAGCGTAACATATTTATATGTAGTTAGGCGACATGGGGTGCCATTGGGTTAATTTTCATGCCTGCTTCTTTTTTTCGAAGGACATGCTAAGCTGTCCATTCCGGTTGTTACCGCTGAAGAAAAAGCGTTTCAACTGTGATCTTTCTTATGGAAGGTATTAAAACATTTTATTCTCGTGTCATTCATCAATCAGAAGCGGTCGACATGGCGTAGTATACATCAGACCTTCCTTTATTTACCGGGAGAGACCTGTGCCTAGCAAAAGGTCAAAAAAATTATTCAACCAACATTTTGATACATTACCTGAATAATCTAGTGCCCATGTAAGCATAACCTCTGTCGTCGCCCTTGAGTAGGTTCAGAAACAGTTGGCAAGTCTTCGGTACGATGTCCGTAAACAATTCAGCCGTCACCTTGCCGATTTTCGAGCCGCCCACCACCCATATGTCCAATGATACCCTATATTTAAAAGCGATAAAGATACATAACACCATTTTTTAAACCATCATGTATAGGAAACTTTTCACATACAAATACTGCATTTGATAACTTTACAAAGCTATGTTTCCTCAATTATGAACAACGGAACTGAGTTTAAATTAACAGTAACTGATGAATATCATAGTAGCTTCTACAATTTGTTAGAAACGGGCACAAAAAATTTATGTCTAAAAATATAATTTATACAAAAAGAAATGGCTCATGTAAATAAAATGTATATAGATTTGCATAATTTATGATACTATATATTATAAGAAATACTTTGTTCTATGAAGATTCGGTGGTTTATCGAAAGCAGGATCCTTAATGTCTCGGTCAATTTTCTCAGTCTTAAATAATATAAATGGTAACCTGAAAAAGACACTTACTATTAAGTGGACTGCAAGTTAATTTGCTACTTGTATAGTATAAAACAATACTATATATCTACATCTAAGTAGATTACTCACGATGCACCCAAAATTAGCTTATGTTTTGTATCTTTCCACAGCTCCTCTAATTCCTTGGTAAGTAGTTGTTCTGATCTCTAAAATAAATTATTCCTTAGTTAAGTACAGTTTTTAAATTTGCCTACTAAATAATTAAGTACTGTATAGTTCTCATAAAATTATTCTCAAGGAGTGTAGAAGTTTCTTAAACAGCCGATTTTCGATAAACAATATAAAAATGTGTTATAATAGGCAAATAAACATCTACGTGTTTTAAAATGCATAACAGTATGTTAAGGAGAAAAATAGAAAGAGAACATTTTTATGGATGTGAAAATCATTTCTTAACGAAATCAGTTTTATCATGGAAGGAGAATGTAGTTCTATTGGTGTTTACATAATTTATAGAGGTACTAACAGCAATGAGGAGCCTGGAGTAGAAGTATAGATTCTGTTTTCGCAAATTGTCAAGAACACGTTGTCTCTGTTTGCAAAGCAGTTTATTGTATGTATCCGTAGGTTCAGGATACATCCAGCAATCGACAAAACCCTTGAACATTATTAGAAGGGACGGTAAAATTGTTATTTTACAACTGCTAATAGTATTATTTGTGTGGGTTATAATAACTTGCAGAAATTAAAATTTGAAACTTATGCCGTAGGCGATGTTCTTTTAAAGTTCATAAAGTTAATGTGCATGTAATATATTTTATAATAAATTGTCTCTGCCATCAATGGATATCTATAGTCAATTCTAAATAAGGTTGAAGTCCTACATGAGATTTACTACTGATGTGTTACTATGCCTTAGAAGTACATATGTATATTAGACTTGTCTGTGTTATTCAGTATTCCAGTATTCCAGTACATTGCAGCGTTTAACAATGTTGACATACAATTTGATAGAATTGAAATATCTAGAGGTGCTGTCTCAGGAGTTGAATGAAGACGTCGTTTTAGTTGAGTTTCGGGTAGTTTTGGTGAGTAGATAATATATAAAAGAGGTAGCAGACTTGTACTTTTACCATGATATAATAATATTTATTGGTTTTGTTTTGATATATTCATGTCTTGATCATGTCATCTAAAAGAATAAACATATGTTAGTGAACTAACCCCAGTTCTTTGTATATAATTAATCCGCTTTAGCAACTCTTTGTTTACGTTCATGTTCTCTTCTAATTGTCGGGCGTAGTAGTTCAGTCTTCTGGGTTTGAGATATAGCTCTGGGAACAATTCTGGAGGACTGTCGTCCACTTTGTGTTTCGCCATTTGGAGCTAAATCACAGTGACAAACAATATATTATATCGATGCAAAGACAATAATTAAATGCCTGGCACGTTTTAATTTTAATGAATACGACAATATATTAAAGTGACGAATACAGAGAGAATGTTTTTATGGATCTGAAAATCATTTCTTGTAGGAAAGCATATACGTATTAATGCTTACATAATGTAGTTAAATTTAAGGAGATTTAAATACTGACAGGCTATAGTGATGTGATACTAACATAGGCTAAGTTTTACTAACATACTGATATGAGAATGTTTATTTCTCGAAATAAATGATGATGATGATGATTATTATTAAAGAAATAGATTAAAAATTAATATGAAAAAGATATTTAAAAGATTGAAAAAACCTCTTTCTGGTGGTTACACCATGTTGCGTAGAAGTCTTTTGAGAGTAGTGGAAATCTTGGTGGCTAAAAATTTAAATATACTGGCAGTCAATTTTTTTGTAATATTTGGTTAATCACATATTGTATAATACAACGTTATATTCTATTTAATGTACGTAATGTGATTAGTAAATGAACATCCTTTTAAGTTGGTTAAGTTGGTAGCTCATGAACAATTATAATCAAAAAGAGTTCATTAAGAAAATTTTGAAATGAAAGGAAAATTAAACCCTCTAGTTCATCTAGGTCTAGGTCATATCATGCCTCGCTATGCTTGTATGCTAAATGCGTTCAATAAACCATTACCCTGCCATTGGTAGGCACGGGTTTCATTTTCCTCTGAAAATAAAGAGATAGGGCCATATACTTTATAGGGAACTTTTAGGCATGCAGGTATTTCTCACGATGCCTTCCATCACCGTTATAGAGAATAATAATTATTTTCTAATACAAAAATAACTTCGAAAAATCTAAGGTGCCTGGGACTCGAACCCTGAAGTCCCGTGTGACAGGATAAAATCGAAACTATTAGGCTGCTTATACTATTCTAAGTAAATTTAATAAATAATACGTAGGTACAATATAAGTAATTTAGAAATTTATAGGAAAAATAGGTTTGGTGTTTGACATATGCTAGTTTTTAGTTACTTCTTGACATGAAAAGTAAATAACTAACGAGTTTAAATTCTCTAGGTTTGCGAACGCGTGGCGGACGAGGGCGTTCAGGCTCTGGAGGTGGCGTTCGTAATAAAGGGTTCTCCAATAGCTCATCACAAGCACGTTCGCGGGTTGGATGCATTTTGTTATTTGAAAATTTTAAAAATAACTGTAAAAAAAGGACGAGCCGTAAATAAATATTTTACATCTGTCATCTAAGCTAAGCTTTGGTCCATGAATTGTGTAAGTCGTAAACAATTATCAAAGTTAAACAAAACCTAGGGCAGGAGTCGAAAGAATGTCCGCTAGTGGCAACATTTCAACGGACCCATGCTTCGAGGAAAACATCCCGGTTGCTTGATCCTGTCGAAGACCCTACAGATGTTTTGAAAACCATCCAATGGCCACGTTTATTACTAAACCATATTTCCAAGAATCTGCGCTGAAGCAAGGCGGTGGATCATGCTCTAGGCATATTTTCAATTGTGGTAACAACCTTAAATTCATTTTGGTCCGAAATTGTTTTGGTTTTTACTCAGCTGACGAACGGGTCAAAGATGAAGTAACAAAGTAAAATAATACTTACATAGCTTTATTATATTATGAGATATATTATTATTATGTTAGATATGTTGGACGATTGTCTTTATACTTGGCAGGGGTGTAATATTAGCTTCAGTAAAACATTAATGAATTGCTTCCTTCAATTATTGTGATACAGGTTTTTGGATAATTAAGCATAATAATGTTTATAAACCTAATAAATATATAATGTTAATCGTAATTTGGCATGTCATCTAAGAACAAACTATAATAGAATTTAAATCTTCTGCCAAAATAAAAATACACCATAAACTAATATACGCAGAACCATAGATTTAGATTTTTCCGTGAGCAATAAAGTGTAATAACATATATTACATCCATCTTATAAATATATAATTCACACCAAATACATTCTAAAACATAGCCTTGCAATAACAAGGCGTAAAATATAATATATGAAAGAAAATTGTAAAGATTCGTTTTAATTAAACATAGCATTGAACCATAGTACCTGCCACTTAGAATACTTAGTACATACACTTTTTTATACAAATACTCCAAATTAATGTGTCTTCCTGTAGTTTTATACCTTTCTTATCTGCCTTCTGTGGTTCATTAAGTTCTTTATTATACCATACCGAAATCCAAAAATCAATATTATTCCGTTCATTTTTCTGTCGTAAGCATTTATTTGGAAGTGCTCAAGCAAATTTATGGATTCTTTCGAGCGAACATGAAGGATACATCTAACATGTTTATTGCACCTTTATATAGGTTATATTATTTTCGAAAATATATTGTGCCGTTTTAATATTTCGTAAAAATAAAAAGCGGCGAGAGGAGATATGAGCCGTGTGGGAACTAGAAAATAATAATGGATCTTGATGAATATTATAATGCATTTATAGATTATATTCATAGTACAACATAATTTTCGTGTAATTAATTCGGTCCGTATCCTCCAATCGGTATGAGGGGTTCGTCACTAGATTCATCGCAATATGACCTTCGAATAGTTTTAGCCAGAACGTTGAAAGTGCATCTACTGTATTGCAGCGGTCTGTAGCTGATGGTAACACTACTCAGGTCCCAATCAAATGTTACATCTGGAGGTGTAAAATGGTTGTTAACATCCACCCGCACGTACATCAGCTCCGAACATCGGTCGACCTGTGAAGATTGATTTTTAACAATATATAATTTTGCAATAAAAAAGAATGCATCATAACCTCATAGCCCTATAATAATAAATCCTATGTCGCGCGGGTGTCTAACAGTCAGTGAAAACGACACAAAGGACAGAATAGAAATCTATCTCCGTTTATAAGTTTGCATGGGCCGAATTCGAACTTGGAACCCTCTCCGTGTGAGCCGCACAGATTATTAACCATTAATGTCGTAGAATTGGGCACAGGGTCCTGTTCTTACTACTATACTATACTATAAAATAAGATTATTTATGAAATTGTCACGAAAATTAAACATTATCCGTATTTCTTGATTCAATATAAAAATAAGTTATGATGTTATTTTTAAAAAATACATTTACTTACTGGAATAGTTATAATTTTATTTTTTTCCATGAATCCCATTGACCCAGATTTGGTAAAAGAAACACGGCCTATATCGTTACCTGTTAAAGGAAAAGTGTGTGTACAATTCAGAATTTATAACTGCTTTTGATTGAAAGGTGTTGTATATGAGAAACATTAAACGACGAGTTCCAACATACACAGGGGTAGCAATACAATTGTGGTTGACCTCAGACAGGAACCTTCAATGTTAGTTTGGTGAGTTGTTAGTTTGATAACACTTTTGTTTATGGGTCGCAATTATTACTTATAATTGAATGAACTACACTTCTACGCCTGCTCCTTCTGTGCATATGCATTGCATTATATAAAACGACATACCAAAATGTGTTAGCTTTTAACTATGTGTATCAAATCGTTGATGCAACGAAGTAACTTAATCATGATATGGAATACCTTAAAATTGATTATAATGAAAATCTAACCTAAATAATATAAAAGAAGTCCGATGATGCCAAGAATGATGTTAATCCATCGCCGGTACCGATCACGATAAATTACGCGAGATATAAATCAGAACCTTATCACCAATAGCAATATCATATATGGGACTAATTATTTAAATTTTATTTTGGCAATCGGACACCAAGGATCAAAGATTTTTAAGTGAAGCGGAAGAAATATTTAATCACTACTAAGGTGAACATATTTGCGCAGCTAGGCTTTTCTGCATTCTCCACCTATCCGGCTCTCGACACCGTTCTTACGAGGCAGTAATTTATATCCCAACGTATCGACACATTTTGCGTTAGATACAAGGGCTCTCGGCCATTCAGCCGTTTGTCTTCTCCAGGTACTATGCTTACTGGTTCTAAATCTAAAGATAAATAAAATTTATTGTTATTTAAAGACGTTAAATATCTTAAATAATGTGACCCATTAAAGTACGCTGTCTGTGTACGCTAATCGTGTTATGTGTTGATTTCTAATCGTGTTTGATGTTATAAGACAAAAGGAGATAAAAAACTAGTTATTGCTTTTTCGCAATGAATACGACATTAAATACAATAAAAGAGTACAGTTTGAATTTAAATGTTTTTATACAGACCATCTGTTTAACTTCCAAAATATAACAATTGTAGGTATAATTGAAATAAGTTTAGAATGCAATAATAGTTTAGAACCAACATTTCAACACACATGAGGGTTCACATTTCAAACGTCTGATTTTTCCAAATTATCTCCGTAGATATTACACTTTTCGTATCACTTACCTTAATAGTGATGAAAAAAGTAGTAAGGTAACATGCGTGCCTGAGATTTTCATAGATTATGTAAAGTTTATCACTTTACACTTGGCCAGCGTGACAGACTAAGTTTTAACTCATCTCAATCTGAGAGGCGACCCGCGGCCAGAAGTGGGATGGTAACAGATTGATAATGATATTGACAACAGCTGTTATGATCTTACTAGCTGTGCCTGCGACTTAGTCCGTGTTTCAATTTTATAAAAAAGTTATAAAAATAAAAATATTCCTCAGTGCCTGAAGTCGAAATTGTTCGAGTCATGTGTGTTGCCAGTGTTGACCTACGGAGCCGAAACGTGGTCCTCAAGCTAGGGTTCATCCGGAAGCTCCAAGTCACTTAGCGTTCTATGGAGAGAGCTGTTGTCGGTATTTTGCTATGAGAGAAGATTCTAACGACGAGATCCGTACAGGAACAAAAGTTACTGACATAGATTTCAAAAATTGCAGACTGAAGTAGCAGTGGGCCACATTGCCCGAAGGACGGACCTTCGATGGGCAGAAAAGTCTTCGAGTGGTGACCATGTCTAGCCAAAATGAGCACAGTGCGTCCCCCAACCAAGGTGGATCGACGACCTGATAAAAACAGCGAATAATCGCTGGATGCAGAGGGCATAGAACCGGTCAGAGTTGCGGCACCTGGGGGAGGCCTATGTTCAGCAGTGGACATATAAGGGCTGATGGATGGATTATAAAAATAAAAATAGTTTAAGTTACTCCTTATTACATCAGCTATCTGCCAGTGACAGTCCCATCAAAGTCGATCCAGCCATTCCAGAGATTAGCCGGAACAAACAAACAGACAGACAGACAAAAATGGTAAAATTGTTGTTTTGATACAAGCTTCAATTTCAGAGTCCTCGTGCCATAAACGAGAAACTTATTAAATTAAATAATAACCTAAAAAATCCGATTACTATAAAGTACACAAATCCACACGGAAATGTTAAAATATATACTTTTGTTAATAATAACATTTTTTACGGACGGTTAGGCTAGGTTTCGATTTTATCATTTTTATGAAAAAGTGGAGTAGGTGAAAGTGCCTTGACGCTACTGTAATATGGGAACCCGTGTCGCCGTTTTTCGCAGAACTAACATATTTATAAGGAAAATACAGCTTTTCCTTCAGTGGTTATTTTCATTAAAAAGTTTTTGTTTGACTGTATAGTAATAAAATGGACACTAAAAGTGTTACTTACCGAATTCAAACGTAAAAGGTTTTACATAAATAGTAAAAACAGGACATGTAAAATAAATTAAAAACAAACAAAGGTATAATATCGACATTGTCGTATAGAGTGTCTCCCGAAATGAGATAATTTGTACGATAAATATATATTTTATGAAGTACTGTTATTTATACCCTCAGTTTGTGCGTTCCATATAACCTTTGCATGTATAATTACATTGTTTTTATTATCAATTATTTGAATGTAAAATTGGATACATGTTGATGTATAATAATGCTTAATAAAATATGAAATAAAAAGGTGTGTGTGTGTGTGTCATTTCCAAGTTTCTACTGTTTTATAAGAGTTCTTAATGTCTAATGTCTTGTGTTATAACATCGAGAACAGCTGGTGTTCTTTGGAAGAAAGTTATTTTCTTTTTATTTGATTTTGAAAATGAGTTAACTAAGTAGCCCAGACAAGTTTGGTAGAATATTTTATCATCATTAATAATAATAACAAATAATGCAAAACAAAGTCCCTTTTCGCCTCTGTCTGTATCTTGACTTACTTTTTTGAAACCACGCAACGGATTATGATACAGTTTTATAGCAATAAGAGCCTTTATTGCTTGAGTTTATAGTTTGTAGACTTTCGGTGCACGACGATGATGAACTATGTGAGTGCTTAGGTTCAAAAAACTGTTTTATGCAGGAGATCACGCAGAGCGAGATTGAAGGCTTGGATTCGAACAATTAGTATATTGGGCGTTTTGTTAAAAGCTTAATCGTCAGTGCACATGAGGATGACTAACAATTTATTTATAAAAAAGCAAAACAAATATACCCGATTCATTTTATAATATTTTACATATAAAAATAACTTCGAGGTAAACTCTGTCATAAGTTAGTATATATTACTGAGACTAATTAGTTTGTTATGGTGCTTTTGTCGAACAGGCGAATGTTATTGACTTAACTTGTTGTATTCGATAATAACGACGATAAAATATTTATATTTCAAAGAAAAATCATTGCACATAAAAAAGTTAAAGAACCCGTGCAGCCAAGCTTGGCCGAGTGGAGCTCAAACCTTGTCAATTATATTAGAAATAATGGTATTTTTATTCAGTCCTGTCCTTGGATATTTAAACAATATCTTAAGAGGTAGCTACTCCTGTCTGAATTAGCTTTCAGATGTAATGCGTAATTTTTATAACTAATTTGAGACAATTAAAATATTCAACATAACTAAAGCGTTTTTGATATGTTTCAATTTGAATCATGAATATATATTCACATTTACAAACTATATCTATATATGTTGTCAGATACAGTCTACAATATCAACATTTGCACAGAGTCGATAACGAATGCCTTTATATCCGTGTAATCCTTTGGTCACATCACCTCACGCGTTAGCTAAATTAGTTAAAGTTTTATACACTAAATTATTTAATAATTTTCTTTAATTTAGTTGAGAGACTGCAAAACTGAGGTAAGCAAGAGCTGCAATCTCTGTTATGTTCGGTTTGTTTGCTGTAATTAAAGAAAAAAACTGAAACAGACTACCATCACCTGCTCTGTTTTGGGTTGGAACCATTTATTTATAGATAGAATTGTAACTGAGATAGAACACAAGTGCATAATTATCTCGTCCTTACTATAATCAATTCGCCATAAGGTCATTGCTAGTATAGTCATACTATTGCTAGAATAGTCACGATTGCCATAAGTGTGACGAATTACTATTTTTGCAATTCTTCGTTTAATTGTCTTTTATATTATATTATATATCAATATTTTTAATTAAGTTTTGTTAATATACCAACGTCCGTAGATACCTTTTTATGAAGTATAAGTATATATTTTTATATAGGTGCTTTAATTAATTACATGAGGCAATTACAATAAAAGCGGACTAACTAAAAATTTGGAGAAGTTAGGTAAAACATTTACTTAATTTAACTCAATTTTTTCGCAATATCATACTGTTTCTTGCAAAGAAAGTTATGTAATGTTTGCTGAAACACTCTTACTTCCCCACGTGAGAGTTGCGGAGATTCAGGTCGACCCCCTCCCGCTCCTAAGTCTCTCATGTATTTTATGGACGTCCCTATATAACTATCATTTTACTGATGCATTTTTTATAAATTTATTAATGTTGCGAACTATAATAATTATTATATTAAAAACCTGTTTAAAATTACTTAAACATACCCACCTCTATATATTAATCACCTGCAATATTGATTTGCAATAGAGTAGGCAAAGAAAACAAGAGAAACTTAGGAACAACTTCGTTCATTTTATAATTCGATAGGAAATGTTGTGATATTTTGTCTACATGTTACTTATGCCCTTTTTTTGACAGCTTCGACTTTTTCTGTTTACACTTTCCACGCTCTGTCTTAACTATAACGACATAATTAGAAAGGCTATACTGCAAGGTTCTGTATTTAATTATAATTGCGTTGATATCCTCGTCGAACTTCACGAATGGTGGACCCAATATGTTGCTTACATCCACTCGAATGTACGTTATTTGTGAACACTTTTCCACCTAAAGAATGTTATAGTAGCCAGTTATTATATATTTTTTTATAAAATAGTATAAATATACATTGTGATAAAACGATTATATTTACAAATGAATAAAATTAATGTCTATATATTTTTTTATTTTGTATTGTGAGAAGAGTAGCAAATGAGCGTGCAAACTACCTGATGTCAAATAGTCGCAGCCCTAGACATCGTGAGCTCGTACGAATATAGGTTGCTACTCCTGAGGACTAAGATGTTCGTTTCGCTTCAAATTGTAGCCGACAAGCGCACCTCTCCAACCGAAATACAAGTAATGCTTTACGGCGGATTATGAAGGCGGCGGTGGTGCCTCCCCGGCTCTCCCACCGTCATCAACTGTGTACTGCTGTGTACAACTGTGTACAACACCGTGTACTGCTTAACGTGCATTGTGCATTCGTACAGAACTTGATTTTAAATATACAAAACTTACAGGTATTGGAATAGTTGTTACTTTATCCTTCAGCAAAATGCCAATTGATCCAGAGACGGTAAATGTTACTTTCCCTTTATTGACACCTAGAATACAGAATTAGTATTATTAATTACATAGAGTTAGAGTTATTAATTACAATTATCTGTTACTGTTCCTACCACATTATACACACGGGTTTAATCTCAGAATAGGTTAGGTCCATTTCACTGGACTAGTGAGGATTGGCAGATTTCACATGCTCTTGAGGATATTGTAGGAAATTATCAAGCATATGCCTTGGTGACAATTTTTAATAAACACAGTCAAATAATCAATGGTAATAGAGTATTGTGACCACACAGAAAATTATAAAATAATATACATATGTATATATGTAAATCATAAAATAAAGTCAATTATGCTTTAGTCACTAATACACTCACATTGGGATTCCCTGTGTCCCCCATCCAAGGAATCCTAATGTGAATAGAAATGCTTGATGTTCGGATTTTCGCGGGATATTCCATTTTTTAGGAACATGTTAACAAATCTGTATTTGGTACTCGTGACAATATTGCTGACTTGGTATTGAAAATGGATAGGTCCTTTGGACAACTAGAAATTCCAAAAAATACCTAGACGCACGGCTTTTTTGCGGGGACAGGATTAAAAACCCAGTGCCCCCAAAAGAAGTTTAAAAATACACGAAAAAAAAACAAATTTGGTCATTTTTGCAAAAAAATTAGATTTTCTTTAAAAGGTCAAAATTATATAATACAAAAATCATGAAATTATAACTGTCGACATTTAGCGTACCCCAAAACAGTATTGATAAAAAAGCCTGCCTAGACGTAATACAAAAATCTAAATTTATTATTTGGATGTTTGCCCGTTTAGGGATGGAACCCAAAACTCTGGCTGACTAAGATCACCGCTTGGTGGTGCTATATATAATTTTCTTTGTATCGTAGTCATTCGATATATTTATAGTGAATTCACGAAAAATAGTTAAAAAATATTTTCACTGTTACCAAATTCAAAAGTATCTGTATTTGAATTCCTTGTCGACGAAAGCCCAGCGTTGATACAAAACAACAAGAAATAAACCAGATATCGTGCCATGCTGCCAAAATCTAGGTATTGAATGAGGTAGCAGGTTATTTAATTAGTTATAAGTAGTAATTTTTATAAAGGAGTTGTTAAGAGTACGTAGTTTTAAATCCGCGTAATTGTTTCGTCACAAATAAAATCACGCTTATCTTGAATAGCAGAGTTGTTGTTTGAATAGGATGAATTACTGTAATTAATTGCGACGAACGACGTGCAAATTACCTTCGTGTAATATATTGGCTGCATAATCTTATTAAATGCCACTATTATGCTCGGTTTTTTTCTGAATCACAGAATAGTTGCATGTTAGAACCCAGACGACGTGACGAAGTCGTTTTAAAATAAATATAAAAATTGTTCCATTAATTAAAATACACCCCTTAAACTAGAAGATAATTAAATAATTTCACTATGTTTTATTATGATACATTCCAAATTAACCAAAATAAAATTATTAAATAACATCATTGATTTATAAGACATTTATCATATTATATTGAATAAAGATATTAACATGATCGCGAGATCGGTATTTGATCTCTTTACACGTTTGATTTGGTACGATATAAAAAAAAAAACATTTTCAAACTCGTGAATTCTTTCAGTGTCTGCATGTCAAAAAACATGAAATGTTGCATTGAAAAGCTATATATTTAAATATTAAATTTAAAAATTTAAAATATTGTTTTCAACATGCAAAACAGTGGGCTTATATTGTTCGTCTGTGCTGGTTTATTGCTTGTAAGTTTTAAAAATGACTTAATTTTTATTTATATTTTCATGACTAAAATAAAATGCGTTAAAATGATAAATTGATGATAGTCCATGGTGGTACCCTCTATATACTAACTTGCAGCACTAGTGTAAAGCTATGAGCTGGAAAGGTATAGAATGAAAATACCAGGCATGTAAAAGTCACCTGTACATGAAGCAATGTATGTTTTATTTACTACAAAAAAAACACGTACTTTTTTCATTCATATGGATTCAGACAATCAGCCTGAATAAACCAGTCTCGCCTATTCTCTTTCGATCATAAAGATCATTTTATCATTTATTTTCTATTTGTTATACGTTGTAAAAGTGGTAGAGCCGTTAGAGTTCGCCCGGGGCGACACCACCGCCACCCTCATAACCCGCCGTAAAGCAACATGTTCTTCATGTATTGTG
>DWON01005685.1:0-14658 GCA_018251015.1 Phocides pigmalion okeechobee
ACGACGGCTTTGTATCGCATCCACGCAATGTTACTTAACTATTAGAACGTAAGGACTGTTTACAATAAAGTCAAAAATAAAGCCTTGCATTGATTATACACTTGTTTTATTTACACTTACTTTACAATTACATGCTATTTACACAATTACACCGCAGTTACACAATATCTGAAACAAAAAAAAAGATTTAATACTTTCGACTGCGGCTCTCATATGTTAGATCAAGTCAACGTTGCGAGAGGCGGCACTAAACTAGAGCAGTTTTAACTGAAAATACGCCGAATACTCATTGAAATATTGTATTTTTAGCATCTGTGCATTATCTGTAGCGCCGATATAAACACGGCACTTGTGTTCGCCCGTAATCCATACAGATTTGTACGTACAACACAGGTGTGTACAGCCGCAAGCGTGTTGCGTCGCGCAATACACAGTGTTAAAATTTATTTTATAAATTACAGAAACGATGCTGCCTCTCTATAATAATGAAATGATTTTAATTTACACAGTTATCTGTACGAGAAACTACGAGCTATCAAAGTATTTTATCGTTGAATTCTATTAAATGCTATTAATTCTTTATTTAGTTATATTTAGCGTAAATAATACATTTGCTCACCACGAGAGACAGGGGTAGCTGAGTGGCGGGCGCGCGCGACGCGCTCGGCGCCGCCGCGACACCGCGCCCGCGGCGGCGGCGGCCGGCGGCACGCGCTGGTCGATTTGTTTATGTGAGAAGAATAACAAACGAGCATGCAGACCACCTGATGTTAACTAGTCGTTGCCCATATACATCCACGTACAACCACAAACATGACTAAAATCCTATCTGAGCTCGAACGTAGATGCGTTGCTACTCCTGAAGACTAAGATGGTTGGCGCTTCAAAGTGTAGCCGGCAACCGTACCTCTCCAAACGAAACACAAGTAATGCTTTACGGCGAAGTATGAGAGCGGCGGTGGTACCTCCCTGGTCAAACAATATTTCTCCCATCTTTAATATTCGATATTTAATTAATAAAAGTTCCATATCCGTTACGTGGTTCGATTGAACGACCATCTCAGTCCTCAGGAGTAGCAATGCATACACGACGCCTGACGTGAGTTTAGTTCTGTTTGAAGTTGAATGTATACGTCAATGGACTGTACAGACTATATAACCCTTTCTCTGCGTAAAACGCTGCGTAAGACACTGCTGTGTAGTGTGTATTACGCGGCGTAACATGCTTGCGGCTTGTACACACCTGTGTTTGTACATTGCTTGTACACATCTGTATGAATTACGGGCGAACACAAGCGCTGTGTCTACGTCGGCGCTACTAGGCCGAAGGCGGACATAACGTCTGTGCATGCGTGGATGCTACATTGATGGAAAACTACAATATTTATGTAAATTATCGGCGCATCTCCAGTCTAGATAATAAGGCTCCAGTTTCGTACCGCCCCCCCACAATTATGACTAGATTTAGACTGATGTCAATATAAGAGCCTGCAGTCTAAGTATTAACCTCAGGTGCCCTGCACGCTTGTTCGCCAGTTTTCCAACATTTATGAATAAACAGAAGGACATATTCAAATTCTATTATTTTATTTCATTTTAGGGTATTTACATACTGTGTTACTACGTATTTACATACTTAATGAACGTCAAGGGTACAGTGTAAAATCAGTACATCGTCTTTGAGCGCCTGTTGGCTAATGTTGACCGGGAGAAAAAAAGTCGACGGAAAAAACTGATTATATGGATAGACAAGGGGATAAATATGTGGATGGTGGATGATGGTGGATAAATATGAAAAGAAAGTTAGATAACCTCGTCCTCGTGTTCAGTGCCCCACCAGGCGCCGTGGCCGACGCCGGCCGCGTCGCCGCGCAGCACCGCGTCGCGCGCGCTCGAGCGCAGCAGCTGCGTTAGCGCTGAGATCACCAGCTGCGAAAATAGTCATCATCAGTATCGTTATTAACGCTTTGACTGCGGCGAACATATATTACATTGAGTCAGCGTTGCGACAGATTGCACTAATCCGGAGGTGTATTCTCTAAACTGATGATGCGCCAACAATTCGTCGAAATATTGTATTTTTTAGCATCTGTGTATCATCAATGAATACACAGACGTATTTGCCCTCAGTCTCGTAGCGCCAACGTAAACACGGCAGTTGTGTCCGTCCGTAATCCATACAGATTTGTATGTACAACACAGGTGTGCTCAAGCCGCAATTGCGTTGCGCCAAGTAATACACATCAATGTTGTGCACCGTAGGGAAAGTGGTAACTTCATTAAAAACAAGTAGAAAGTAACCTGTTTAGCGTTCAAAGTACCTGGAGCAGCAGTACAAGAGCGTTAATAAGTCGCAGAGCAAGAGCCGCACGCGTCAATGGCACGCGCACTGCCTCGACGCAGCCGCGCGCCTGAAGAGACGCGCGCGTCAGCCGCCACGCCGCGCGCGCGCCCCACTGCAACACCACGCTATAGTAGTGAGCGGCGCTCATATATTACATCGAGTCAGCGTTGCGAAAGGCGTTCTAAATTGGAGCTGTTTTCTCTAGACCGGGGATGCACCGATAATTCAATGAAATATGGTAATTTTTTGTATCTGTATAAACTATACGAATACACGGACGCTCGCCCCTAGTCTTGTAGCGCTGATATGAACACGGCACTTGTGTTCGTCCGTGAACTATTCATATTTATACTTACAACATACGTAGGTATACAAGCCGCAAGCGCGATACGCCGCGCAATGCACATCATTGTGGTTTGCCGCAGGGAAAGCATTATAGTCTTTACTTGTTGAAGAGGATCGTGGTAGCACGCGGCCAGCACTCTCGGCGTGCAGCAGGAGTACGGAGACACCGGCGGCAGCACTTTACCATCCGCTCCCGCTAGTCTATAACATTAAATGTTTCCTGCTCAATCTGTTGTAACATTAAAGAGCCGACGGGGCAAATGCCAACCTTCATGAAGGAGAAATTTTGGCCGGTAGGTTTTGTGTTCCGGCGATTCTGAGGCCGGTTACCCGACACGCGCGCAGCACGACGCCGCACATTCGTGTTACATAAATTTCAATTTAAGATATTGTTTATGTATAGTATTATAATTTTTATATTTCTATTTTGTATAATATTATTGTTATTCCTTTTATTTTTATGTATTAATTTACTATATTGTTTATTTGTATTTGTATATACTTTCTATGAGCCTTAGTAGCTGAAGTAAATAAATAAAATAAAAATTTCCGTCCATAGTTTCTCCATAGGTCATTGATTCATTCAACACTGACTGTGACACTCACATTTATGTTAAGTAAGTATTTCGAGTGATGGCAATAGACTAAGGAAGTTTTTTTACACTGAAAATGCTCTTGTTGTGTTTTGCAGCATCCGTGTAGCGTCTACGAATACACAGTCGCGTCGGCCCGCAACCTTGCCTACGTAAACACAGCATTTGTGTTCTCCCGTAACCTCCCTCTCCCTGTACAGATACGCAATGTAAAACGCAGTAGTTGTGTATTCCGCAGTTAAAGTGTTAAATCAGATGAATCAATAGTAAAGTTCCTGTGTTGGTAGACTTTAAATTAATTAATTTATCGATCGTTTTTGATTTAGGACACGCTTAGTCTAGGGACTACAACTTACTGCAAAACTACATCGGAGTCTAAGTTCAGAAAATCTACATTAAGCCAAGGGATCTCGTGCCAGTCGCTCGGCTTCTCTGCACCGCAACAATTCAATTCTATCTGAAACATGACAAGCGTTGGTCTTAATATGTAGTGGTATATATTTTTACTCTCTTCACTTTTCATGCATGTGCATGCTTTGAAATATATACCAATTTGGCGGACATCACGCCATCCCATTAATTTCCTAAGGGTAACTTTGTTTAAGTGCTGGCAACAATTTTATATAGTGTGGTTCTTCGCTCACTCACACTGCGATTCCAGTCCGGCACTCGCTCGCATTAAATACACCTCTGACACTTAGTGCGATTTATTACTAAATTAGTCACCCCATCTAAAGCCTCCACACAATACCTACATATATTGTGATGATTGTATTTCTGATAAGTATTCCTTGTGTGACATCGAAACTGAAATACACCGTCTTGTCGGGTACATACTGAATTTTTATTTAATACCACCGTTAAATGGCGCAACCGCCGGGCTGCTATTTCTCAAAAACTGTATAAAATTTGACCTTAAAGTTATTGAAACTCAACGCAATTAAATGAAAATCAATCAACGAACTAAAAATCCAAGAATATAAAACTCTCACCTGCATGGTATCCAGAAGAATCTTCCAACTCGGCTCCGTAAGATACTGTGATATTCCAACACGTAGCGAAGACGATAACTCCTTTACTAGGGCCTGTAATGTAATAAAGCAATATTGCAAGTTAAAATCATATTTGGACCCTTCACATGATTTTGCAGAAGTAACACTTTCACTGCGGGATCCACAACTGCCGTGTATTACTTGGCTAACTCACATGCGGTTTGTACAAATCTGTATGGGTTACGGGCGAATACAAGTGTTATGTTTACGTCGGCGCTACAAGACTGTGGGCGGACGCTACGTCTGTGTAGACGTAGACTCTACACGGATGCGAAAAACACGACATTTGTGTGAATTGTCTGCGCATCTCCAGTTTAGAGAAAACAGCTCCAGTTAAGTGTAGCCTCTCGCAACGCTGGCTAGATGTTATATATGTATGAGCCGCAGTCAAAGAGTTCAAAAGTTCTTTCATCTGTTCATCAGTAAAAAAGTCACAGAAATTCATGTCACTTTGAAAGTTGTTCTCATTATGTTAATTTGGACAATAATTTTGAACCGATATAATTCAGAATTTCCTGAAAATAAAACTGTCCAAGGTCATGTAGGTTACTTTTTATTTCAAAAGCGTCTTTGATTATTATGTAAAAGTTCATAAAGAATAGATTAGCTTGAAACATGCAGACACTACAAGGTGAGATTCTGATTCCTATTTGGGGTTTATCATAGATGTTATTGGTAATGACTTTTACGTAATAGGTACCTTTCATCAGAAGAATTGAATGCCCGTATGCTTCTTATTTAGAAACAAGACAATTACTTAGTCCTTAGGAGTAGCAATCTATCTATAACCACATACAAAACGGAAGTATGAGTGCGAGATTTTGAGTAGATGTCCAAGGACTGCAGCGTTTGCAGCAGGTGTGTTACACGCTCGTTTTCTATTCTTCTCCCATAAAGTTGTCTTCTAAAAACCCTTCAACGCACCTTCAAGGTACTCCTACAGGCAGCCTGCACCAAAAACCCGTTAGCAGCCACGAATATTCCACTTAACATCCAGAGTTTACTGATATGAGCGGCTCTCGGCCAATGCGGAGCCTGGAGGAGCAACGCGATAAGTCGCAAACCCGCCGTGTAGTACAACTTCATGCAGTACGCCTGCAGCAGGATCAACCCGTAGAGAAGGAACACTGTCAGCTGTTAAAAATACAGTCTATAAACTATGATAGCCAACAGACAAATGATAATATTCCCGTTGATTACCCAAACATTTGTATGTATATACACGATTTGAATCCAATATACCTAATCGCGGAATTTATACATTATGTTACATAAGGGGTACTCACGATTAACGCTTTTTGATTGCCGATATTTCGAACTAGTTGCATGGCGAAACTTCGCCGTGACAGCCATGCAATGGGTTGATCTATATATCTAGGTGTATCGGCAATTAAAAAGCGTCAATCGTGAGTACCCGTTGTACTTATAATAAAATTTGTATGTTTTCAAATCTACTCAGGTTTCCTTAGCTTTAATTCAAATTATAAATAAATATTCCTGACGGTACCACAGTTTAAACTCTCCCGGCTCCTACAAAGCTAACGTCATATTTAAATGACCCCTAAAATATACATATATAATGACACGAACGGTACAGCAATAAAATACCTTATGTATATGCATCAGGAGCGTCATGACTCCAATGGATACGTTGTAACAGAATATGACCATGACGAGAGACAGCACCAGCTGGGTGATCAGCAGCGCACGCAGTACACCTGCAAGCCGCTGCCGTCCCTCCCTACTGAACGGGAACACACACCACGCCATCTGACCTCATGGCGGGACATGCTCGATCGCCCTGGAACAACATGGAGAACAAATTTGTTGTTATTCATCACTAAACCACGGGTACGGGTTTTCGAGCATGAAAGGCATGAGGCGAGGTATAAGAACACGCAGGACAAATGGGACTAATGAAGTAGACTTCACACAGTATCAACAATATTGCACCGTTGCAAGTGATATTATTTTTCTAATACGCATATTAATTTCAAAAATCTGATATGGAATCGGACTCCCTGTGTGAGAGACGAGAATCTTAATTGCTAGACTATCGCTGCTTTCAAAGGTATTTCGGAACACAATAGACAGTTGTCGCAATATAAAATAATTTAAATTGTATCTTAGTGAGAAGAATTTAGAAACATCTTTGTACTATAATAGAATTTAATCTCTGGTAGCTTTAGGAATAAGATGCTTTATATTTTTGCTACCCTTCCCGTAATGATTTTAGGATGTAATGGAATTAGAATACAACTAAATTAAGATTTACCTTTACATACGATAAACACGTATCAGATTGTCAGTGATTTATGACAATTAATTAATATGACACTAAATGTTATGTTATTTAAGATAAAAAGACAAAAATTATTTAAATGGCTTATTCTATAATCTGATTTATTATTTTAGATATTTTATTGAAATTTCTATTTAAATTGCTTCCCATATTGATAAAAATAGGGGACAATGTAACCCAAGGGAATTGTCGTGTCAGTCGTTAAGGAATGTTTAATCAATACATTTGTCCATTATCAAACAAACTGGCTGTAGCTAACTTACTAATCTTAAAAATAAAAGTTCGAATTGACATCAATTGGTTTAATTTCAAACAGACTTTTTTGTTTATCGGAAAACATGATTTGACGGTAATTTCAGTCTTAATTTAGTCAATTATCGTGTTTTTAAGTAAACAAGTATTAGAGTCAACAGCCTGTATTGTTTTGGAATGGAGGAAGTTAAGAGGAGGATTAAAGCGACCTGGAGTGATGACTTGAGTTATGACTCCGAGGAAGAAAGAGGTGCGTTACTGTTTATTATTATTTTATCAGGTCCAACAGAGTCCGCCGTAATGCAATTATTTTGTTTCGACTGGAGAGGTGCGGTTGCCGGCTACACTTACAAGCGAGTGTGCATTGGTCATTAGAAGGAGAACTTTCGATCGAATTCAAGTCCTGTTTGAGGTTTAACTTTTATTTCCATGAGCTGCAGGGACCATTTAATATCAGATGCCGTTGCAGAAATGTGTAGTTGCTGGCTTATTTACTCGTAAGAAAGTCTTAATTGTAAGTGCATCGAACCACCCTACCTCTCCAACCGAAACAAAAGGATTGCTTCACAGCGGATTATGAAGGCGGCGGTGGTACCTCTCAGACCGAAATATAGGTGTACCACCAGTCTTGCGTCCAATAAGTGATGATAATCATGTGTAAAATAAATAATTTAATCATATTTTTTACATTTATCAAATTCTTATAGAAAAAGAGCGTATCGCTCAGTTGGAACGCGAGCTTGCGGAGACACCTATCAAGCCAGTCTACCGGCCCGAGGAGCTGAAGAAACTGGTTTCATACGTCATGGGCATGACCACGCTATACGACCTCCGAGATGAGGATTGGACCGAGGAAGCGAAGAAAGGCATAGAAGATTGGATAACAGAACCGAGAGATTTTATCCTCTGTGTCTATTTCAAAGGAGATAGATTGAAGACTGGATGCGACATTCCCTTATCCCCTGTATATGATTTGACGTATTTCATTCGTCAACCTGATTACGTGTTCAAAGCTGATACGTTTCACGACGATGTAGTGTTCGGCACGTTTGTAGATTCGATAGAAGCGAACATGATCCAGGTGTTGGAGTTAGTGTATGCACCGTTCTTTTTTGGCATCACTGCGTGGCCTGATAGTGAGTAAAGTTACTGTCCACAACTACATCTCTAAATATATAAAAAAAAGTCCCCCGTCACCTCTGTCTGTTCACGATAAACTCAAAAAGTACTTTACGGATTTTCTCACAGTTACCAACAGCAGGTAGAGTGATTCTTGAGAAAGGTTTTGATAGATTTAGTCTTCGTTCGACATATATGTTTTTAATTGATAGTTTTTGCAACTAGGTTGATTTGGAATAAATACAAACTAGTACCCGAGCGAAGCTGGCCCGGGTCGCTAGTATTTACTATTACTTACTGTATAACTATTTGCAGAATGGATCCATTAATAAGATCGGTAAATACGTTCATGTATAAAATAACTCATATTAGGTATTTGGAATCCCGATTGCAAATTATTTATTTAATTGTAGTTGAATTATGTAATTACCAAATATGTTTTTGTATTGCCCGATCCGAAGCCTGCCCATATAAAGTATGTTCGGTAAGAAATAGTGTGTTTTTGTTATCCTAAATTCTATCTTTAACAGGTGTGAAAAGCGAATTTTGCTCCCAAATCCACACTTTTCTCGCCAAGTTAACTGATATGTACTACAAAATGTTGGGTCTCACCGTCCTCTACATACCTCGCGAGGGCCAACAGCTTAGCTTCGAGAGAGCCAGTGCCGACAGGGAATTGGTGAAGAGGTTAGAAGGCGTCGTGGTCTATTGGACCCATCAGATAAAGTCGTGTATTGAAGACCATGCGTCAGTGGCGTCTCAAAAAGAGCTGCTGTGCCCGAGCGATGAATATGATTTTTGGATTTATAGACGTAAGTGTGTAGATGTTTCAAAACTTGCGAATTGGTTGTGGATATCGCGATACGGGTGACTTTGCGATTATTTTGATGCATTGTACTGATTTTTGTCCCGGTCAATCCTAGCCAACAGGGCCCTCAAAGCCGATGAACTGATATTACGTTGTAAATATTTCATAATGAAATAAAATATATGAATTTAAATTTGATATTTATCGCGTCAGTAAACAAAGAAACGATTAACGTCTAAGTTTTACTTTTTGACTTATTTATCAAATTGTAACTTGTAAATTATTGATTTTTCAGACGAAAATTTAACGGCTCTGCTGTATCAGCTCAAAAATCCCGCTGTTCGGCACATCAAAAAGATTCTAGTGACGACTCATTCCACATTTATCCATCAATTTCAAACCTTATGCGAGGATATTATCCAGAAAATTGAAGAAGCAAAATCTAATATAGAATTTTTACAAGTGATAAAGCAGCCGTGCGCAGTGTTGGAATGCGTCGTCGATCCTGACGAGATCTCTAACCACATTCCGCAAATAATCAATCTGTTTCGATTCATCTGGAGAGAATCTCCGTTCTACAACTCGGAGACAAGAATCACAAATTTGTTCAAATCCTTGAGTAATCAAATCATAATCCTCTGCAGAAGTTATATAAAGTTAGACGAGTTATTCCTTGGTGAAACCAAGAAGGCAATGGGGCAGTTCAGTAAATGCATCGATTGTTGCAAGAAGTACCGAGAGATTTACGACGTAATGGCTGAAACACACAGCGAAGTGATACCTGGTAGCTGGGACCTGGATACCGGTTCGATCTTTAATTATATCGACTCTTTCGTCCAGAGATGTTTTGATATGCTCGATGTTTGCAACTGCATGGTTATTTTCGGGAGGTAATTATTTTTCTTTATTAAAATACACCACACTTATCTTAATATAACAATGAAATCGTTAAAGCTAATTTTAATAAAAGCCTAACCTAAAAAAATCTACAGGGATTCTGTGCCGATGCGGCATGGTGGCAAGAACGTTAAATGCATTCATTTGGAAGGTTGGTTATTAAATTAACTATTATATTAAATTAACGTTAAACGATACAAAGAATGCCTTTAATACACAGCTCTCTATAATAACTATTTATTACCTAAATTATAATTGATATCTATTCTATAAAGGGACCTACCATAGATAGATCTATAAATTCTATATAGTTTGTATTGTTCTATACAAATTATATGCATAGAATTTGTTATTGCATTGATTAGTTATACAAAATATTTACACCTTAGGATTAATTAATTATTTGCCATTATAATCCACTCAGATCAAAAATATTAGGATATTAGAAGCATATTAACACTTTCCCTGCGGTGTTGAACATTGTGCATTGCGTGG
This sequence comes from Phocides pigmalion okeechobee, assembly GCA_018251015.1. NCBI lineage: Eukaryota > Metazoa > Arthropoda > Insecta > Lepidoptera > Hesperiidae > Phocides > Phocides pigmalion. Next base: position 10,208 of record DWON01005685.1, read on the forward strand.
CGAAACGTGCTTGCGGCTTGTACACACTTGTACAAATCTGTATGGATTACGGGCGAATATAAGTGCCGCGTTTACGCCGACTCTACAAGACTGGGGGCGGACATAACGTGTGTATTCGTAATTGCTACACGGGGGCAAAAAATCTAACATTTCTGTGAATCATCGGTGCATCTCCAGTCTGGAGAAAACAGCTCCGGTTTCGTGCCTCCTTCCGCAACGTAAAAAAATAATATCAACATTATAAATGAAATATTCTAAATTTAACTCAAATTGTAATTGTATTTTCATTGCTGTTGATAGTTTAGTGTTAACTTTAATGTTAATAGTGTTAATAAAATGTTTGTGATTAGTATTGTAATTTAATGAAATATTAATTTACATGTATTTGTAATCAAACTTATTTATCTTAAACTAATCTCTATCTTACTTAATTTATTATTAATGTACGCGCCAATTTTTTATCATGTTATTTTTGCCTACAATTAAAGTAGCACTTTTATTGTACTTTATGCACGTGTGAAAAATTATGTACAGTGTATACTTTGTTGGTGCAATTTTAAATAAATTAATAAACGCTGACTCGATATAATATATAAGCGCTGCAGTTAAAGTGTTAAAGGGATACTTATGATTCCTGATAAACCTGAATATTTTAGGATTGACGAGCTAGAAACCATAAATAAGCCAATGTTCGGCGGAGCCCGAGGCGACCAGTTCGAGGCAAAGTGTGACCAGATCGAGCACATGTTCCACGATGCCCTGGACAACGTGAAGGCGGTTGTGCACACCATCCTGGATGTGCAGGCACCTTCGTGGTACGACGACATCTTACAGTTCCGGACTGTTATTAAGGATATTGAGGTTCGCGTTTTATAATTATTATTTTATAGCTGGACATAGATATAAAATACTTAATCTGGACATATTTTGCAACATGGCAGAGAAATAACATAGAAAGTACAACAGCCACTTAATTTTAACGTGAAGTAATTCTTCTGCTTAACACTTTCCCTACACCGTACATAACTATTGTGTATCACTTGGCGCAAAGCGCTTGCGGGTTGTACACTGTATGGATTATGATGTGACTGATGTGTCTACGTCATTCTGTGTATTCGTAGATGATACACAAATGCTAAAAATACAATATTTCATTGAATTGTTGGCACATCTTCAGCCTAGAAAATACAGCTCCAGTTTAGTGCCGCCTCCCGCAACGCTGACTCCATGTAATAAATGAGCGCCGCAATTAAAGTGGTCTGCACGCTCGTTGAGAACTTTATTAACATTTAATAAACATAGATCTCAAGACGAAAGAATGAGTGAATAACGTCGTAGAAGCATGTTGCATATCTCCTTGATATTATAGCATAGTAGTCTTATGACTTATATGGAATCGAAAGGTGGCAGTTTCCACATTCTATACTCTATGCTACGTAACAAAAATATCCTGTAATATCTTCATTGCAGATTATAATAGAAAACTTGGTTGAAACTGTTTTTGAAGGCGTTAATCACGTCGAAGAAGCTGTGGTCGCCCTGTACTCACTACATAACTACTCTAAAAGGAAGAGCCTCAGACGAATTTTCAAGAGAAAAACTGCCGAAGTATGTTTAAATTGTATTTAGATTTCACGTTTTCATGGACGTCCTTATACACTTCTATAACGAAAAGGCAGACGGGTCGACAGTCACTGTCGCCTATGGACATTTGCAACACCAGAGGAGTCGCCAATGCATCGCCGGCTATGAAAGCGAGATCTGTTAACACCTTTCTTGAAGAGCCCCATGTGACATAGCGTTCAGGGAATACCTCGGAAGGAATTATAATAAGAATTAGGCCTAGAATAAATGTAGAAACGGAGAAGTAGGCTTCAAATACTCTAGAAAACCATATTTACAACTCCCTTGCAAGTGTCTTGTCGATCTTTCTTCAGTAAAATGTCTCATAATTAATAACACACATAATCTCTAAACACCGGTGTCGCACCAGAAAATGAAACGGCAGAATCCTATGTCTAGCCGAAATGTTATCGTTATGCTTTTCCTGCATATCCAAAAGAATCTTAAGTTATTGATGAACGTCGACCAATAGGTTCTACTATTGGAAATTTCTCAAAATGAAAAAGCGTTCTTTTCATGATTTATGAGACTAGCCAATGGAAGTAGATAGGTTTTTTCATGATATTTTCCTTTGAATATTTACCAAAAATTGTAAACAGGTATGGGCAATGTTCAGTGACGAAGTGCAGGAGGCGAAAAAAGATATGGTGTCAACACGCAGCCAACATCCAGTGGACCTGCCTTCCTTTGCTGGCAGAGCTGCAGTGTTGCGAATGAGGAAGAATAGACTGGTTTATCTGAAAAAGGTTATTTTAACACTTTCCCTGCAATGTACAAGACTTATGTGTATTGCGCAGCTAAACGCGCTTGCGGCTTGCACTCACCTGTGTTGTTCGTACAAATCTGTTTGGATTAAGGGCGAATAAAAGTGCTGTGTTTACGTTGGCGCTACAAGACTGGGGACATTACGTCTTTGTATTCGTAGATGATGCACAAATGCTAAATATACAATACTTCAGTGAATTGTCGGCGCATCTTCAGCCTAGAGAAAAGAGCTTCAGCTTAGTGCCGCCTCCCGCAACGCTGACCCGATCTAATGTATGACCGCCGTATTCAGTGTTAAACGGATATTATTGCTCCGAGAGTTCTGCTATCAATTTGATTTCATTTCGTTACATCGATCGTTTTATCACCATGTTATATGGAATGGATAAAATACTGCCAAAATCTGTGTGTATATATAAATAAATAAATTATATATGTCTACATGCACACTACCCTTTGGCAAAAGTATTGTGCGTGATTACGATATGTTACCTGTATTAAATATGTGAATAGAGCCGTTATAATGAAGAAAGTAATTAAACATTTTCTATTTGTATTTAGGTGATGACAGACGCCTCAGTATGGTTGATGCCGTGCAGCAATTCTGAGGACGTGATCATGCACGTGAACCGTCTCACGGGCGCCATTGATGTGGCTATTAGGGAGCTCTTTATTTCTTGGACGGTAAGATAATTCTAAATAATCCGGCACGAAGTAATTCTTGTACTTCGATTGCCACTGCACGTACAAGTAAAGCGACAATCTTAGTCTTCTGAAGTAACAACATGATTCGGCATGTAAATCCGACTTAGGCAACAATGTTCCACGGAATAGAATGATAAAAGACTACAACACAATTTCTAAACTGAAACATTTAGACATCTTTGATCGCATCGAAAACATAAATCTATTATCTATATCAATTAAATTCTTTGTAAAATTATCGTTATTAATAAATGATTTATATTGTATCCAATTTTATTTAATATCAATCATTATAATTGTAATTATGTTTGTGTTCGGTACATTATCGATCACGTCGATATGCATGTCATCGTCGCCTTTATTTGTTCTGGCACTCAAAGAGCCACAGTTTGTATAATTGATTTGAAATGTATCAGTGTACAGCATGTTGATTTAATAAAATAAATAAAACTTGATTCTAAGTCATAAAAAAAGAAAATTTATTGTTTACGATAATCGCCGTCATAAATAACTCACGGCAACCCTAAGACACGACATAACATAACATCCTATTAAGTCTTTGGGACGCGCTAAATTCAAACTGTGGCCGGGGTTCTCACCACCCTAGCTACGACGCTGAGTTTATGTGCCTATTGGCTTGTACTTATATGTCCAATAAACTCACAGCATAGGAAATTGTGACCGTCTACACACCAAAAAGTAATAGTATGATATATTCTGGACCAATTTTATGTTTTACAGCATAATTTAGACGAAAGATGTGGGGCTGGACTAAATAAAACTTTGATGAGGAAAAGCGCTGAGAACCCTGGCCTCTTGGAGTGTAATATTGATGTGTAAGTCACATTTTGCGTATTGTCAGGACTTTTTTAGTCAAAGATAAATTATAAATTTGGAATACCTCTTTATGCAGTAAAATACATAAAATAGTATTAACACTTTTCCTGCGGTTTACACAAATTAAATTTGTTTCATTGTTTTTACTTGGCGTAACGCGCTTGCGGGTTGTACATACCTGTGTTGTACGTAAAAATCTGTGTGGATTACGGGCGAACAAGTGTACGGGCGAACAACGTCGACGCTACAAGACTGCGGGCCAAAACAATGTCTGTGTATTCGTAGATTCTACAAGGATGCTAAAAAATACAACACTTCTGTGAATTGGCGCATCTCCAGTCAAGAGAAAACAGCTCCAGTTCCCGCCTCCAGCAACGTTGACTCGATGTATATATATTTTTTTATAATGAAAGAGTAAGAAACGGGCATGCAGGTCACCTGATATTAAGTGGTCACTGCAGCCTATGGACAACCACGTCCAATCTCAAATAGAACAGAAGTTCTATTTAAGGATGGACGCG
>DWON01005686.1:0-14657 GCA_018251015.1 Phocides pigmalion okeechobee
CTAGACGCGACATTAAAAGACAACGCTGGCGGATTATTTTGTTCTACCCACCAACATATTAACAAGGATTGAACAGGACATATCAACGTTATTTTAATAAAATGTCATCCTGTCTGTGATTTGATTTTTAATATCAAAAAACAAACACACATGAAGGTGTATTGGATAACTGACTCTCGAGATGTTTTTTCACATAAGTCAGCCTAAATAGAAAAATAGCTTGGAACCGGCCAAATTGATTTTGACAGTAACTTCACACTAGGAAATGGATATGACATAGACATTTATTTATTATATCGCCTGTATAAACATAAAAATATATTCGAAAATATAAACTTAATGAGTAATGGCATTCTCCGCCAGTCATCGCTTGGTAGATGATAAAAAAACTTGTGACATTGCCACAAATCAATTTTTATCTCCAAAATAGGGATGACCCAAAATTAAACGACCGGGCAACGAAGTGCACGTCGCGCGGTATCTTGTTGTTAGTAATATCATAATAAAATACCATAATATAATATTTACAATAACTATGGTTTATCTAAAGGTGGGCATAGTTCGGCAGGTGAGGTACCACCGCCGCCTTTATAATCCGCCGTAAAGCATTACTTGTGTTTCAGTTGGAAAGGTGCGGTTGCCGGCTACACTTTGGAACGAGGCCACCAACTTATCTCTAGGAATAGCAAAGTATCTATATAATTATAAAATCGTGGAATAACCTACGCATACACGCATCCAAAAAAAAACTTATTATGCACTAAAACCGTCTTCAGGGATCACTCTACCTGTTGTTGAAAACCGTTACAAAATCCGTCCAATACTTTTTAAATTTATCACGAACAGAGAGACGACGCGACGGAGGATATTTTATTTTATAATATTTATACCATAACATAGTAGTCTTCTATGTAAAGTGACGCTAGACAGCCCTAGTTAGTCATTGCTCGCAAGGACGCGCGCCCGGACGGAGGCGGCACGTGTCACCTGTCACCGATACGATGATAAGACACCGCATTCGCACATCACACGTTTAAGGGTCGATTCACATTGATTGAATCCAAGTGTTTCGAAGAAACTTGATACTGAATATAATATACGTTTTACGCTCCTACTTTTCATCCTAACAGTATCGTTGACGTATAGGAAGGGTTGGGATTTTCGGGTCTTTCTAGTTTCCTCTTTGCCTGAACTTTTTCTAAGATAGTAATATTTTTCATAGTACTTTAATTTTAATTTAAAAGACAGTGAAAAATATTATATGATATGTACTATCCCATCAACACAATTATAAAGCACGCTTTATTATTTTTATTGTCACTTCGTATAACTTTGCCTCTAATTCAATGTGTATCGACCATTATTGCTTGACAGTAATCAGATTTCATTTGTCATACAAATCAGATCAATATCTATGATTAGTTTCTCATGTACTTATATAAAAAGATGTGAACTGACAATGACTTCGCATGCTATGTTTACATAACAGTTAACACGATGTTTAAATTATTACTAATGTAATTCCGCTTTGAACCGCCTTTACAGAAAACACGTGATTTTCATTATAGTCACATCTTATATGTAACTGTTTTGTATTCTTACTCATTCTTATATAAGGGTTTATATCTGTTCCTAAAATTAAAAATAGTCGCTTTTAAAAGCAAATGTAGATAAAATTCAGCCGTAATGACATCCTTCTTCTTATTGGAAATCATTATAAAAAAACTTAAATATAAATATACGAACTGCAAGAATAGGATTGAAGTATGGTGGTACATTATATATTTTTAAATTAAAGTCTATATTCTTATATAATTCGAGAAATACCGTAATTTTACTCGGAAGCGTGTGGTTTTGTTTTACGTAGCATTATTCCAATCGGTGTCATTGACGCGGACGTCCTGTTCAATAATGTAATGGTACGCCCATTAGCAAAATTAATTTAATATTCAATGGCGCGTTGACGGTGAGGGCAGAGCTCCTGCCGGAAGCCCGAGCTCTCCCACGCCTTGGCAGTCTCTGCTAGTGTTGGCACGCGACGGGCCCGCCGCACCGCATGCGTGCCAGGCGCTTGCCAATCGTCGCGCAAACGTTGCCAACACGCTATCTGCGCTGCGTTCCATTACAGATATTTTGGGAATTTCGCTAAATCTTCGCGACATGGTGACGATTTTGTAGAGGCTAACAGTTCGGCTTGGGATCTGCAACCGCCACACCCATTTCTATAATAAAACTATTCTTGTGTTTCAGTGGAAAAGTGTGATTGCTGGTTAAATATACATGAGGCCTTAGAAGAAACGACGCACATTTGATCGACTCTAGTAGGGACTCCTCTTTTATACGGAATGGTTACAGATGTCCATGGGCTGTAGCAACCACAGACCATTTGATAGGCTTAATGTTTGTTTCATATTTTATAAAAAGCGTGTTTAAATCATTTTTATCGCTTCCCAATTAAATTTGCTACGTGGATTGTGATTTACGGATCTTAAAACAAGGATCGTTTTACATAATGTATATTACACATTTCTAAAAATATACTAATTTAATCTCTTAATATTATCGTAGTAATGCGTTATCACCACATCTGTTTTCAATTACAGCATAATTCAGTGTTTTTCTTGAGTTGTTTGCACTATTCATTTCATAATCTAATAAATAATACGTTTATATCAATCTGTTAAAAATCTTAATATATCTGTCAAGGATGTATGTAAGAAGGTTATGTCCGTAACAAACTATTTATCTAAGTTTCCATTATTCGTGAGTAATTTTCTTGAACGATTACGAGACACTTATTTATTAACATAAAGTAACGCTCAATAACATATCACAATAAGCACTTAAGGATGAATCATACATATGCGCAATCAAAACTATGTCTCGTCGCGTAGTGACGTTATCTATCTGGGAACAGAGACGTTAATATATTATTCGAGATGCCAGGGGTTTGAGTCTGAGCGGAAAATGTGTCACGGGATAGAACAGTCATCATTCCACCGATCGTTCAGTTTTACGTGGGGACTTATACATGAATGATATAAACAAATGTTAAATATGTTAATTCGAATACTTAGAAGTTTGCTTCATTAAAATAATAATAAGTTTAAATCTACTTCGATAATATGCAATAACGTAAAAGCAATGCTAGTTAGACATAATCAATTTAAATTAAATGAATTAACTTCGACCGCTGCGAGAAAGTAATTAATTTTGCAATTTTTGAGTAAATATAAGGAAATAATGTCGTGACGAAACACCGGATAGATGTCAAATATAGAAATTATTGTATTTTTCAAAGATATATGATTAAGGATAAGCCAATAATGGAATGAAGAGAAAAATAAAAACAGTTTTGTTAATAAAATAAATGTACGTTTTTTTATTATTATTCAAAATATTTAAAAATATTTAAAATTAAAAATGAATAATTTATCCAGAAAGACTGCCTTTTGCCGAATTTAGTTGCTGTCGGCAAGCGTAGTCTGTCGTACTGTCTTAATAATGGAAAAAAACTGCATTTGACTTGTCTTTTTTGGTCTCGCCGATATTGTACAGACTAATTATTACGAACAGAGCCCGGCGCGCCGTGACACGTGTCGAGCGTCGCGGCGCCTTGCGCTATATCCGTATAGCGCGTGTTCGCCAAAAGTTACATAAATCTTATCGTGTCTACACTCGACATTTAACGCAAATTTGCTATTCAGCATTCAGTAACTCGAATAATTGCAAACCGTATTAATCAGGGCATTTTGCGTTCACTTAAAATAAACTATTGCGTTTTGTATTAATCAAGTATCACGTAGATCATGTAGAAAACGTCAAAAAAGCTATTTATTTTTTAAGTCACGATGTCGTGTTGATGAAAAGATGTTACCACAAAATACATATTCGTAAATTTACTTAGAGCTCATTTTACAACCAATAAACTTAAAAAATTACAACCTGTGGAAAACGCATATCTACATACATTCCATTGTTGGATAGTGACGCCGCGTTTAACCGGCCGCCTACAGCGGGGACCGCGATGCGGCGCGGCGAGCACGCGTGGGCGCGATCTCACGAACGTCTAATCTCACAGCGATGATGTTTATCGCCGGATGATGGATCGCCGCGCCTACTCGCCCGCCCGCGGTAACAGCTTCCTCCGCTCACACGCGCCTCCACGCCGAGCGTCACGAATTGTATGGAAATTATTACAGCGCCACCGTTGACGCACACGTTTCATACAATTTAACTCTCGGCGTCGGCAACGTAAAATTAGAGACAACTTGATAATATCCAAGTCTTACATATAACATTTTGGTGAAGAACGGTTTTACTAATTTGTATGTTTATTTTTTTGTTCCTTTCACATGGGTTACATCTTGGCTTAGAAAGCGATAAGAGGAGATGTTGAAATTTGAGTCCCTGAATACAGTAGTATTATATAATATAGCATAATAATTTGTATCAATCATAGGACAATTATTTACGTATTACCTATCATATCTAATATCATAATATAGATTTTTTATGGTCCCGATATTAGTCAGCGTCTTAATAAAGATCTAAAAAAAAATAATAATATTCTTAAAATTATTATATTTCATTTAAAGTAAATATTAAAGTGTTGCCCATTTTATCAAACAAGCTTCTTTACCGGCCGCTGGTATATTATTTGTATGTAGCAAATTATGATGCATTAAAAAGGATATTTTTAATGGTAATGATAAAAGAAATAAAAAAAGATTCTCAGTTTCTTGCAGGGTTTTCTCAGTTGAGAACCGCGAGTGATCTTCGCGTTCCGATCCGGTAGTAGATTAAGAAAAAATAACTGGCAATTTGTATGTGCCGCAGGCCTATACAAAATAAGGGCATTGCATTTTATTTCTTATAAGCGTACGTGCATACAACGTAAAAAACTTGGGGGCTCCGATTTGGTGGGGCCCGAAAATATCATCAATATTTTTAGTAATATACCAGGAAGTGCCAAATTTAAACGAGCGCCTGAAGCCACATGAGGGTTCTAAACTTTTAAAAAATTAACGTACACAAAGTGTATTTGCATTGTTTTACATTTAGACTCATTTTGCTGGGCCACAACATGACTTAAAAGGACGCACAAAACATATTTTAAAAGTATATTCTCTCTATTCATTTTGATTGTCACCTAGAGTCCAAAATTTTCTATATGCACTTTATCGCCATCTTAGTATCAAATTCGATTAAATTGAATTATGTTCGATCTTGAAATAGAACAACTCTATTGAATAGAATAGACATACACAATTAACTTATACGAAATGTCACGTGGTAATGTCACTGCAGGAGACGTTAGTATATATATATATATACGGTATAGTTATTATTTTACTTTAAAAATTGTATTTCACTTTTATGTAAACCCTTTCGTATGAAAATAAACGCTACACCACATTTGTAATTTCCAATTTTGTGACCAAATTAAAAACCAAGTTATTCGGCAAATGAAAAATTTGATGAATGAATAGTTTGATTAATAAACCTATCCAAACTAACTACTAACAATGGCATGTAAGCCCTTTTAGAAATAGAAATGCTTGGAAGCGTTTGCCACTTGGCTGGACCACAGCGCCGCTAAATGTCGTCTAATAAAGCGGACGACGGTGGGCGACCGGCGAACGCTCGTTCCCACGACAATTAGCCCACGGGTGCCCGCCCACACCCACGCGACTGACTCAGCGCCGCGCGCCGTCGTCTGGCTCTGCTGGCTCCGCCAGGGTTGACAATCCAACTATGACAAACTAATATATACGTACAGATACAAAATTTTTAACATACACTAATATGAATATTGCGAACAATACAAACTTCTTTTATTGCATGTTTTAGCACGAAGTTAGCAGTTTCTGTTTTAGATAAGTTTGTGGCATTGTCATAAACTCTACGGCCAAGTTTTTTTGTATATTTAATCTTGACAATTTTGATAATACCTTACAAGCTTTATAAGCCAGTATCGATCTAAATGTATTCGAATTATTTCTTATATTAGTCTCATATTAGTCTTTCGAGCCAGATTTTTCACCTGATGTTAAGTGGTCATTACCACTCATGGACATTACCGGCCATCTAACCATGGAATATAATACCCCTGCGTGGTTACTCCGAAGAGCTAGAACAGAAAGTCTCGAGAAAGACTCTGCCCTTCGAACCAGAAGACAGCCGTGCAATACTATTTGTGGTGACAGAACTGTGTTATTTTATTGCGTAATAAATCTGTATTTTTAGACATATTTTATGCGCCCGACGCTCTATGTCTGCGTATATTATTATTTTAATATATCTATATAGATGTTACGTGGCATTTCTATTAAAATAAATTACAATTCTAAGGATAACGAGACACGCGAGTGAGCGTGACAGTTGGTTTTGCGCAGTTTGCACCATCTCGCTAAACAGCACGCGCCGACATACTTAAATAGAGGTGTGAAAATTTTCACATTAGTATCTTTGCTGTTACATGTAACCGACTTCAACAGTTGCAATTTCTATAAATCTGCATTCAGCGTCTGTCGGCTACACGTCCAAAGTGGTAGGGATACTTCGATTGAAGATGTGCACGTAATTCTAACGTGGAGTTCTACGTTTCAGTACAAATTATATGGTTGGCGGCTCACTATGATCCGACCATCGCAGTCCTAGTAGAGTAGTAGTAGAAGTAAAGATATATAATCGACTTAAGGTAATACTCTTATTCTTTGTAGAGTTCCTTACAAGTCCATTGGAAACTAAGACCACTTAACGTCGAGTGAAGTGCATGTCCGTCTACGATTTTAATGTCATGAAAAAAGGAATATCTGTAAAACAGAGAGGGCTTCTGCCAACTATTACTACTGGAAGCGCCACCAATTTACGTGCCAAGCCATAATTACGCGGTGTAGGTAACGCAATGCTACATATAGTCTTCATACAAACGATAGCAGTCATTTACCACAATTAGTCACATTGAAAGCCATCTAAACAAGGCTGTGAGCATCTCTCGTCAAACTTAAGATTTATATTTTACATATTTTTTTAACAAATTTTAAACATAGAATCAGGAAATATTCTAATGCCGATAAAACAATATCAAAAATCTGTGTGTCAATAACTGTGTCTAACAAATGTAGAGATATTTTGGATATGATTTGCAATTATGTGTAAACTTAAGAATTCGTAATGAAATGAAAATTTTATAAGAGAATTTGAGATTAACTCTGCCGTTCTATTTCTGCGAAAAAAAATCTTAATAAACGCAAATATTTGCGGAAAATACTTGAATGTAGATTAACCTCCATGACCTTAACTGGATTGGCAAAAGTAAATCTATTCGCTCATCACAAGTTGCCAAGAAAAATACTAAGGTATGTAGAGTCGCCATTCATAGACGTCTTACTAAATAAAACACTTCGTGGGTGCACGTTTGTACCGACAATATTGCCAAGATTATTTTATTCTAATAATTAAATTAAAACATAACAAATTGTGGTACTGATTATTTTTATATTTCTATACATCTGACTATATCAATGTATTTTTATATACATATGTTAGACTGTTTATATAAACGAATAGTAATAATTATATTTCAAAAATTAATGCGATATTAATTACGATTGTTTATTGTAATATTTTCTTCCTTCGATTTTTATTACTTAGAACAAAACAATGAAAGCTAAGAAAAACAACTATGATTTTTACAACAATTATATTTTGGGCGTCAATTAAATAAAAACATATAAATTAAATATGCAAATTTTATTTATTTAGTGAACATTTTTAATCGAAAATAGGTAGCGCAACATTTTTTCAAAATTACGCGTTGAAGTCTTTTATTAGATGTATGTTTAACGTGGCTAATATTAAAATTTTATTAATTTAAAAACCTTATATATTTGCTATCATACATAATAATTATAAACATTATTTATATTTTTGATTCCTCTTCCTTTCCTAGCCGATAATTTAATACTCACATATAATATAAATATAAACAACTTACCCTTCTGTTATCTCCTACAGGTTTCTTCTGTTCTACTTGCACCCCCGAATTTGGAGGGCTCATGTTGTTCAGCGCCACAGGGTTCGGAGCACCCTGTTGGGGACTACCCGCGATGCCAGTCACCATTTTTCGAAATAATAAAGTTAAAAAATCACTAAGCACCCGCGATCGTGTGAGGATGTAGTCATTGCATAGTAACACAACACATGCGACACGTACGGCGGCCGACGCACGACTGACACGCGGCTGCGGCGGCGGCGGTCGCCAGCGAGCGAGCTGCGGGCACGCGACCGCCGCGCGCCACTCGCCTCGGCCTCTCGCGTGCCTATAGGGTGCCGATACACGAGGCGCTTAGATAATCTACAGCGATGTACCACATCCGCAAATACAGATAGTACGGATATGGACCTCAACTTTATATTAAAAACGTATATTTCATACACTATAAACATAAATAATTCGTATTTTATAAGCTACTGTATCAATAACTCACAAAAATGAACGAATAAATATTCAATTTGTCCAATACAAAGTTACTAAATATGTGATTTTAAGAAAAACTAATTATTTTATATGAAACTGAAAAGTATTTCATTGCTATCTACACGTACATTTTTGTCATAATGAAATTCAAAAATAACACAAAATGGGTCCAACCCCTACTAAAAAGTACAAATGAAGTTTTCTTTGTATCCAAAAAAAATATTCAAAATACTTGAAGAAATATTCACTTAGGTAAACGTTAAGCTCTACCATTAGAGCATAGCCTTATTCAAATAACCTCTAACGCTGACATCACTCGCTTTGCCGCGCCTTTAATGTCAGTAAAGACGCCGCCGATCTCTACCAGCCTCCGCTTTGCATATGCAAAGGTTGTCGGGACACAAGGGCCACCCGCTAACATCCTATTCATACCTACCTATTACCGCAAAGTGAAGCGCACATACCTTATGTAGATCGTAAACAATCGACAAATTGTAAGCCCTATTGGTCGCGGTCGTACATTGGATCTAGATATGACATTTGAAAGGTGCGAGAAACTATAGTTCAACCGTGGAGGTACCACCGCTACCCTCATAATACGCCGTAAAGCATTCCTTGTGTTTAAATTGGAGAGGTGCGGTTGCCGGCTACACTTTAAAGCGAGGCGATCATCCTAGCAGTAGCAACGTATCTACGTTTGAGCTTAGATAGAATTTCGGTCGTTATCGCATTTGTACGTGGTTGTCTACAGGTGCGACTACCTAACGTCAGGTGGTTTGCATGCTCGTTTGCTACTTTTCTTATATAAAAAAAATACTAGCCCACACACCTGGTGGCGCCACCAAACCTGGGTGAGCACGGACCACCAAACTACTCCTTACTGGCAAATACTGATCGCACATTCATAGAATTTTATAAATTCTTTATATGATGTACTGAACTAGGAAAAGTAACATAAAACGCAGTCTTAATGGTTAATGCTATAAAATATTTTCTATCAAAAAAACTTGAAACCATGCAACTAAACGGTAGACGAAAACATATAACAAAAAATACTAAACAATAAGTAAGTGAAAAACAAAGTGATATTAAGTATAAATTACAAAGTAGACATTATAATAATCAACGAAAATAAACTAAAAAAAAACAAGATTCATAAAAAATCGCACTTGACAGAACTTTTCGGAGTCGTTGATTCTTTGTTTCTGCTGTAAAACAGCCATATAACTTTGCTGTTCTGGTTTAAAAAGTATAAATAAGTATTGCCGACATTTTCGACGTTTATCTTTACGAGCTATACTCTATTTATAATCCATTTCATGTAAGTAAGTATAAGCCTAGGTGAGTTCCAGGCTCGTTTGCTACTTTTGGTAACAATAAAAGATGATCACAGAAAACCCACCGCATCTTTATTTTACATTTTAATTAATGCCTATAGCATTATTTAAATTAAGCGTAAGTATAAATAATCGCTCACATTTAGAAAACTACTTTTACCCATTTCGTAGTCATAAGACATTCATTTCCATATCTAACTCGTATCTGTTTATTTGGCGGAATCTTAGATCCAGCAGAACTTGTTTTATACGCGATTCGTTAAGAATTCATTAAGTTCGTGAATAGTTATTGCATAACAATAAAATTAAATGTGTTTCTTAAGTAGGCATAAGAGTTATTCTTCCACTTGATTTCCTGACATTGTCTTGATGTGAGCGTAGCTTAAAAATTGATTTAGTTAATATTGTACAAACCTTCTTATTTGATTGCAACCCGTTTTGTGTTACTGCGGAGTTAGCCGTATAATATGAATGCACGTTAAAAACTTTCCTCGTACTCCTTAGCTAGGTTTTTAAAGTTTTTTTTTTTGCAAAATTCATACAAAAGTATGCATTCGAAGAATATTATTACTTATAACTGTTGCTAGTTTATTGTTATCATTATTTTGAAAAAGGACTGTTACAATTTAACGGTCCTAATATATTTTTTATAATTTGCTTCCTACCGACCATTTTACAAAAAACAGAATGACAAAAGATATTTGCTCCATTTTAAAATATTTTACAACCCAAAGTGGAGCAATACGCTTTATTCTCATAACTGCATTTTGTTTTTTTTTTTTTTAAACTAATAACTACTTTAAACAATGTTGTTACTTTGACTCCATAACAATTTGTATATAAACAATACCGTTAAAACATGTATTAAAAATGTTGTTTTCCGCATTGTACATGTAACATGGTGTTGTGAGTTATTATTTAATTTTCCTCTAAGGGTATTACGTATCTCTACTTTATGTATTCGTACATTACGTATTTTTATTAAGCACGTATTTAAAATTTGATCTTCCATCAACAACTTTATAAGTAGTTGATTCGGTGAAAAATATGTGCACTTTTAGAAAGCAACAAATCAGACCCTCTTAAAAATACAATTGAAATAAATCTTCTAAATATTTTGCGTAACTAAGAAAATAATTGTAAGTAGTGCACTTACACTACTTACAATTTTGCGCTACAGTGAAGATAA
Source organism: Phocides pigmalion okeechobee (assembly GCA_018251015.1). Taxonomy (NCBI): domain Eukaryota; kingdom Metazoa; phylum Arthropoda; class Insecta; order Lepidoptera; family Hesperiidae; genus Phocides; species Phocides pigmalion. The sequence continues at coordinate 11,012 of DWON01005686.1, forward strand.
TCTTCAGAGGTAACAATTAGGTAATATTGGAGACGGTCTTCTCTCATAACGAGAAACTTTGGGCCCACCTTTTAGGCTAATATAATATGTGCGACTGGGTAGATCTCACACATCATTAAGAATTTAATAAGAGACTATCCGGCATATAGGATGCCTCGCGGTCTTTTCTATAACCGTAAAAGCAAGTGATAGTTAATTTCTAATACGTACATACTTTTGAAAAAACAAGAAGCTCCGCGTGCCATAGATTTGAACTCCGGATCTCAATGTGAAAAATAGGAATATTGCCACTAGACTGTGATAGCACCTTATTTTTAATATTTACAGTTAACATATTCTCATTATTGTACAGGTCCGCTTAGTTTATTGTTATTTGGATTTGGTAGGTACCTATTCTATATTCAGTTGAGCCCTGTGGTCTGAGCCTGATAATGAGGCGTAGTCACGATGTATTATTCTGACGGCACCGCATTAGTTTCGGATGACACAGCATAACACTGCCCACAACCTTACCGACTTTATTTGTTTAGTCTCACGATTTATTCATGCTCCCTGCGGTTTTGAGGTGTTTCGAAGAACGTTAAAATAAACTCTTTTGTCTCCAAAATGTTACTTTTATTGCTACCGTAACCGATATGGGTTTTGGAACCGTTCGGCTACTTTTCTATGGAACTTCCTTTCTAACAAAATAAAGCCGTAACATGCACCGCAACGAATTTATTAGACTCAATTTCAAATGTTTGACAGCGCAGAACAGTTTACAAATATTTCAATTCAACTGAAACTGAAACAAGCGTTTTAAAATGGGAACCTAAGTAGCTACTGTAAAAATTCGTTTCTCTTATTGAATTATATATCTATTACGAACTCGATTTTCCAAATAGTAAATAGTATTACACCGGATAACCAGAACGTAGGCACCAAATGATCTTTTTACCAAAATAAATCTTTTATTTATTGTTATTTTCTTTAGTATATCTTATTCGGTATTTTATAACCCAATTCATGATTTATATAGGTAAAGATTAGACATGTGAACAAAGGTATCTATTAAAAGTATGTGTAGCTACGTTATCGATAAAACCAAGACAATGTAATAGCATAAAGCAAGGGTCTGTTTCTTACCCAAAGCCTAACGGTTATTTTCTATAGACGCAACCAAACAAAGTAACAAAATTACAAAATCATAAAGATCGCTACAGACAAGTATTTTGAAGACATTGTTAAACACAGCCATAAACACGTTGGTCGTTAAACTTTATTATTAGCCTTTGGCGGCTCGTAAAGTATCCTTTTAAAAAGTTCAGTAAAATCGACGGGTTGAATATCGACGTTCAGACACCAGTGCCAACAATAGTAACCAAAATATTTAGCAGACGCTACGCGCGGCAAATCTTTGTTAACGACCAATTGCAAGGGTTCGGCAATTCGCCGGCTATTCAACAATTTATTCACAAATTTTACAACGTCGGAGAAAGGTTTGTAATATGTTGCGTGAAGCAACTTTCTTTTAAACAGCATTTCGTTGTAATGTATCGGACATTGCAAAAAATATCATGGTCATTATTTTTCTTGCACAATACTCAAAGCAATTTTACCCATTTTAATGACAATGACATCAAAGTTTGGTTTCCTCCGGAGTTTTTGCGTTCGTACTACATCTACTTAATTACCTACCGAGATGTATTTCAGTGAATTATTCTTAGCACGATATTATGTCTTGAGGACATTTCTGCAATTTTTCTTTATGGACGGGAAACATCCTTGATCCTTAATTGTACGAAATTTATCTCGTTAATATATGTATTTATCACATGAAAAGTTTAACTTATAGTTACTCCTACATGAAGTAAAAAGAATACAGAATCCGCCTCATGATCGTGTTTCCACTTAAAAATGACATTTTGACACAGAGGAAATACGTATTTTGAAATTACAAATTCAAAATTCAATAAAAATAGCTTTCTGTTCACGAACACCTGTATTTAAATTTTGAATTAACCTTGTCAAATTTCCCAGAAATATATTGTGTTAAACTAATTAAAATAGCGCTGGGCGCGGTATAAGATTGCAATTGGGAATGTGTTTTCAGTATTTATGACAGAACAAGGTATAGCATAGTTGAATCTTAGAATAGGCGAAAAGTAATTTATACGCGCCTTTTATAAATTATTCTGTATAAGAAACTGACGAACTAAGTTCCACGGCTCCACCTGTATTTCAACGGTTATACTCATTCTAATAACACGTCAGCCATACTCGTTACGTGATAAATGCTTAGTGCAAAAAAGCTTCTTCGGGGCGAAAACAAATATTAGTATTGACGCGGTCGTTCACACGCAAACGCCCGCAGCCGCCACTGATAGTGTAAAGATTGCCACTCAACACGACCAGAACCATCATTTTCCCCGCAAGCTATAATCTTCTCCAACACAAAAAACCATCCCTTATTACACCTCCCGAATCCATTTTAAGCACATCCTTCACATTAAAATGAGTTCAAAAATAAAAGGCAAAGACTTCTGTAGGTATAAACTTTATTTCAGATGCCTTATACAAAAATACATTAATTATACAAATATAATTATTCTAGATCAATATAATAAATGAATTTAACCTTAAACTATTTTTGTCATTTCATTCGGTGATAGACGTACATACATAAGATCATAATGTTCGTGGTTCTTAGCTTTAAGCTAGCTTAAATTATTTAACATTATATATTTCGATTGTAAAGTATATATGATACGTTATTTTTATGTAGATGAGTAGTAAACGAGCATGCTAACCACCTGATGTTAAGCAGTTCCAGCCCATAGACATCCACGTACAACCACAAACACGACCGAAATCCTGTCTGAGCTCGAACGTAGATACGTTACTACGGTAGTCTCATTAGACTTCAAAATTGATGCTATCCACAAAAATCGGTCACTAAGTTACAGAAGGGTAATATAACTAACCTAACACAGTAAAGAATATTGCTAAGGTTTACATTGGACTTTGGAACACATTACTAGTCGGTTTGTAAATTTACTTAATAACATGATATATGGACAAAAATGCAGTCTATCACCCACTTCAAAGTAGTTCATAATCACAGCGATTTAGTGGAATTGAAAAAGGCATAATACATAACTATACAATCATCAATTGCTTAAAATACAAAGATTAATGTAGATACATATACAGTATTTCTAGAGATTCCAACTCAATTATCATTACTTACGAAAAATTTTATAACTTTTATCTGTTGTTACCTTTTCACATAATTAGATGGTAATATAGTTTTAGGGATAATGCATGATATGTTAAGAAACTGATAATGATCTTCGGGAGTTATTTAATAAATTGTACTACTATTTATCGATTTGACAGAAATTAAATTAACATTATTATTACCAATATATGTAAACGGGATAAATGAAATATATGAAAGCGAAAACGAAACATACAAGTATACGGCGTTACTAATATCACGCCATGAAATGGTGCTTTATGATATAACAATAGCGTGTAATTTAACACCAATTCGCGTATTTAGAACATTTTTCAAGTAACATATAAGCATAAAGGCGATTGTCTTCCTTTATCAGAATGGTTCATCTTTTGTGAGTTATTTGGGCGTGGTAACGATGAAATAAGA
>DWON01005687.1:0-14656 GCA_018251015.1 Phocides pigmalion okeechobee
CATTCTATAAAATATCTGGATTGAAAACGTGCTGACATAATTATGTATGTCGGATGTTTAGAAAAAATCATAACATATTACGTAATTAATTGTGACATCAAGTTCAACACGATATGTAACGAAGTCATTTGTCTACTACTTCTAGAAACAAAGGAGAATAAATTAAATTTAGTGTGCAAAATATATTACATACCCTGAACGAAATTTCCAGATTTTCGCCACCCCAGATGTTCATCCCAGGATCATACTTGCCGATGTAGTTGAAGTATTCGCGATATATAGCAAACAAGCCACCAGCCATAGTGGGTGACATTATGGGTCGGATGAAGTCAATTTCAGCTGCAAAAAATATCTAGATTTACAATCAATTATTATTTATAGTCGTGATAACCTAATAGCAAGTCCAGGCTTCTCAAATCCCTGATATGCTCCTTGAGATTTTCGAAATTATATGTAAAATTTTGGAAAGAAAACATCATGATTAAAACTACATCCCTAAGAATTCTCCCATAAAGTTCTCAAAGATATTGACTTTTCCGTTATCAATCCAAACTCAGCTGCCTTGTTTGACTATAGGCAAAACATCTCTTAGAGAGAATTTAATTTACAAAAAATATGTTCTCTTTACTTATTTTACCGTTCGTACTTTTGGTACTTACTTCTCAGGGTCCCTTTGGGAAGATTGTCCCACTTGAAGTGCAGACCCCAGTTGAAGCCACCGCGAACCAGCGGACTAGCGGTATATTCAAAAGTGTCAGCATTAATCACATCGATGATAGGAGCTACGACACGTTGGGAATACTTCACTTTCTCCCCATCTACCCCTTTAGAAATGCGACTTAGCAGCGGTTCCAACCAGTTGACGTTGACCTCAATGTGCGAATCCAAGAATATCAGTACCTGAAACAGGTTAAAATAAAATATTTCAAGTGTCATAGACCTTTTGGTAGATCATTTGTGTTCACAAGCAGTATATATAAGGAGATGGGAAACATTACACGACTGTCTCTAACACAATTATTCATTTACGGATGTATCGTATATTCGTTCGTATATTGCAAACTTGTACTATAGGTACGTAGATCCTATAGTAGTAGAATTAGTAGTAGCCTCTCACCATTCCAATATAATGTGGAAATCATTGTAATATATGTACAAATATCTGGACAACTCTCGTTATTACATATCATGTAATAACGAGATGTTGATATCATGTAATATGTAGGGTGCAAAAATGTAAATAAATTATATGTCAAACTTTTCTATTTCTTAACATGGACCTTTATCAGTTTAGAAAAGATCATTTAAAGTGTATAAAAAACGACTTTGTGATTAATTGTAAAGGAAAACATTACGATTTTTTTTTAATATGAAAGATTAACAAACGGGCATACAGGCCATCTACTGTTAAGTGGTCACTGCAGCGCATGGACAACCACGTCTAATCTCAAATAGAACAGAAGTTCTATTTAAGGATGGACGCGGATACGTTCCTACTCTTGAAGACTAAGATGGTCGCTTCCAATAATCCAATAATCCGGCAACCACAATGACGGAATCTTGTTCTAAAGGATATACGAAATCTGTAACACCACAATTAGCATTAAGGCAGCGTGGAAGAATGATAATATTTTTCAAACTGATGAGGCCCATACCTAAAAGTGAAATAGCAAAGACTCATGGTAGACAAAGGACGAAATGCTGTACTGCAGTAGATACATCATAATATTTAGCATGATATCATCGCCTATAATTAATCTCGCGTCAATTTTCCTTTTCATTTATCTTTCGTCATATGTAATAGTGTACTGAATGGAGGTTGGAGATAGTTGAAATATATTAATAACTGATTGAGTGTTTGTAAGGAATTTTTAAGCGAGTTTCTTACCTCCCCAAAAGCATGGTCAGCGCCAAACAGCCGCGCACGGATGAGTCCCTCCCTTTTCTCTGTACGCAGCAGCCTTATATTCATACCGTGTGCAGGCAGCTTAATGCCACCGTTGCCTATCTTCTTATCCACTTCATTGTTGACGTCATCCACTATATAGTCCACCAGATTGTCGCCTTCAACGTGATGTGTATCTATTATATCGTCATCGTTATTTTTCCTATTCATATTCAATTCATTTACTTCCACCATGACTCTCTCGTGAATATCGTCTAAGTCACTGAAATCGTCAACTAGAATTATTTCTTTTATGAGTGACGGGTTTGATCGCTCGATTATCGAATGCACTGAACGCATTAGGGTCTCGAAGTGTTCATTATAGAAGCACATAATCACAGACGCTGATGGCATATTGTTTTCAAACTTCTGGTCTCGGCACCTGCAAACAAATATGAATATTTTATTTAATGATTATTATTATACTTCATAACATATGATAATAAGTGGTGAAGGGGAAGATGGCGTTTTGTGCCGTTACGTGCAACTCGTATAAATTAAAATATCGAACTCCATTACAAAACTTACATGTCAAACATGACAACTGGAAGTCATACGAAAAGGACAACGTCAACAAGGTTAAGGACAAGGAAGGTTGTGCCTAAGTTGCACCAGGTCATCATCTTTTTCATTTTAACATTGCAGTCTAGTTTAACATATATACTAAGTTAGTAAATATATCAAATAATATTTTTATAATTTAAGTGTCATATATTATTTTGTATATTTGGATCCATCACCTCAGGCAGGATTCTACTTTATTCTGATATAAAATCGTTCTCTCCACTCTGGATTCAAAATAGCGCATTCGCCATAAAATTAATACATTGCTCCCTTGTGATACAATATACAATTATACGCCAACAAAAGAGTAGTAGTGACAGTAAAAGTCCACCCATTAATACTGTGATACAAAAAATATTTTAGGCTACAGGAAAATGAAAACATTTGAAAAGTATGGGTGGTTCAATATTGGATATTGTTGTAGGATATAGTAAACTACTTACAGTCTATGTCTTGTATCAGGGATTGCCCTAAGGAACCCGATTCGCTGTGAAATAAGCGTGTTAAACGCATGCGAATTGTAACCGGATTCACGGATACGCACATCCTCTAGATTATGTACTCGGCCTAATTGATAATCTGCAATAAAACACAAGAAATTGAATTCAAAATGAACTATTAAACGTATTTTAACAAATACATGGCGTGATGCTGTAAGACACTCAAACTGTTTAAACAAATATGCAAATACTAACAAAGATTCATGCAAGCAGGATAGCTAGTAATAGAAGAAGCAAAAGTTATATGTCATATAAACATTATATACAATTAGAATAATTTACATTATTCCTATATTTTGGTGGGTGTAAACTGAAGTGGATTGATTTCGTAAATGTATTAGAAATAAAATATATTTTCAATTAAGTACATATAAAAATATATTTAACAATTTTAATAGTCTACAAATTAATCTATATTAGGAAGTTATTTAAGTTAGAGTCGAGAATAATTAAAGAAAAGTATAACGTTACAGTATACAAATATTTACCTATATTACGTAACCATTGTAAAAATCGTGTACTTTCAACTAAGGCAACGAAAATTTAAGAAAACCTCTTAGATGGCTCTAATGTACACAAGTATAAAATTATTGATGTTCGTATTCAAACAGATTACAGGCTAACGAAAACAATGATTAAATTTATATATTGATGCCAAAATATACTAAGACATAACAATACAATTATGAATTTATAGTAAATTTCGTTAATGACAATATTTAACAATTTTATTGCCATTGTAGTTGGACAATAATAAAGATAGATCGCTTGACTAATTATAAACAATTTATTTGTGTATATCAAAGTGCAACATACTCAGGTATCATACATGTTATCACACGCTTAAATAAGGTGGTATCATTTGCATGTGTACTTAATTTACTTAGAGGTTACATCTGTGGGGTTTTCATTCAACATGTTTTCTGAAAACCGAATGACTTATAAAAAATTGCCAACGTATTTTTAATGGTTTTATTATGACTTATATCTAAAATGTGCTACCAAATTGAACAACAAAAGCGGCTTGAAGCGGTATATCACCACTATCATCTAGTCTCGGTCGACCATGCTCCGATTTGAACCAATCTCAATCAAATTTTGTATAACTCGCATATGACTACACTGCCCTAATTCCAGCGTACGTATTATTCAACTTACTTAAAATTAGATAGTGTAACTGATAAAATATTGTTTGTATTTATTATATTACCAAAGGACTCATTAGTCTAATTTGCACCACACGACGTTGTAAAAACATTGTAAATACAAAAGTTTAGATTTTTAGTTTGATAGTTGTTAATTTTATAGATGATATTTAATAGTGAAACTATGCTACTATTTAACTTCTTAACAGTAACAGATATTCAGTTAAGATAGATAATAATTGTACAATTTAATATGATAAACTGTATTCTATTTTTGAATAATACCTAGAAGTTACGAGGTCAAAGCTAATTGCTATAGTCAGTATACCATATAGCTGTCACGGCTGACAATGCAAGCCTATGACACAAAATTTTACCGGTACCTACTTGAGCAGACCGTGCCAAGATGATACTGAGGTGGACCCGAAATGCAGGCGACACACATCAAAATCACACGGATAACAAACGTTAATTGTATACTCAACGTTAAATGTTATGTTACATGTAATCATTAAAATTGATAAAGAATTTTATGGGCCTATGGTAATGACCTATTGTCTTATGTGAGCCGCCTTTTATAAAAAAAGGAGTTGCAAGAAATTTATGCACTACAGGAAGAAATGCCATTACACCATTGACAAGTGCATTTGTTAAGATTAATTGTCATCATTAACTTTATTGTATTACTGTCGGACTCGTTTTCTTTGAGATTGAAAGCGGTTTATGTCTCTTAAGTACGTCACACACGATGAATGTATAATAATATTTTATATTACGAATAATAAAATAAAATATCATTGCATTTTAAGATATCGCAAACGGGTGCGATAGATTATTATATGTAATAATTTCAGTGTCTTTAAGGTACACCATATCCAGAACATCCATCCATTAAGTTCAAGTGATCAAGTGCACGACGATGGCTTAATGGTCATAGTTTAATGTTTAGACACTGCACTAGACTACCACGACCCCGAACAATGTTTGCAGTTGCCAAATGCAACTTAACTTTGTACATATATAAGATTCACGCGGCGAAGTCGTTAAGTCACTATGAAATCATATTATTTTGGTCCTCAAATAGTTTTCCTTCATGAATACAACGTATCATAATTTTATATTATATGTAGAAATAAAACACTAAACGACTTTGAGAAATCAAAGGTAGCTTAAAGGAGGGCATTGCTGTTCAAGTCTCAACACCGCATGTCTTTTACTAATTATATAAGAATTAATTAATAATCTATATAACAATTATAATATTACGGACAACACAACATGAAATGCAACATCACAATTTTAAGAATAATTCTTACAATGCAACAATAAGATCATTCAAATTATTATTACGGATTGCCGAGAATGAAATATTACAGAAATTTATCTCGTAACCCCAAATGTACGCCAGAGTTACCTACGATAAGGTATAATCAATACGATCAATAGAAGAGGATTAAGTTTATTTATAGGGCCTCCCTACCCCCGCCCACGCGACGCCTTCTCGGGACATTCTCAGAAATTCATAATATTGTGTATATTTTACCCCAGCTCGCGACGGGAACTTCGTCAATATGGTCAACATGTATAATTTTCCTCGTCATAACCTTCTTTTTCAATGCGGCATAATTATTTTCCTTCTTCATTTCCTTCCACAGTTTTTTCAACTCCCGAGGATGTATTTGTAACAAATTCCCAATTTGAGGAACAACAGCTGAGTCTACTGTTGAATAATAATTTTCCAAACTTATTTACAGGCTAGATACTAAATCACTCCTTAAAAATGGTACTTTAAAGATTGCAAATTTTTTATACATAATCACATACTAATATACATCCTAAGTGATCAGTACAAGTGATTTTCACTTGTTGCACTTATTTTATATAACACAAGTGTTTGAAAACACAATTATTAATATCCACTTTTTTTAAGTACACGATCTTAAATGTATTATGTGTAGAAACTGCTTTAAACATGAAATAGATTTCATTTAAACCTTATTTAATGTTTTACAGCAACTATTATAACATGGTCCAGCTGTATTGTGTTCAGTTGCTACTTTAAATACAATCTGAACCATAATAAATATATAGCAAAAAGTCCTAAATGATCTCCCTCCCCCTTACATTATTTTAACAACTATTAAAATAGATGCGTTTATAATAATTTGTTTTAAGTTGTTCATTTTTCTATTTAGATTATTTAATGATATAATTATATACTCAATGTAAGAGTAAGTCAAACACTCTTTTGTAAGAAATCTTGGGTTACATAAAATATTTAAACCATAAAACATATAGGGAACAAACACGATTATAGATCTAATGTTATGTTTTGTTTTTGTGTTTCTTTTTGGTATTTTAAGGCAATATAATGGCAGAATAGCTTGAACTCCTAAGTCAATACCATATTCCAATAAAGTAACCAACTAAGAAAAACATTGTAACTGCCTCTGATACTGTCCATAAACTAGCGGTAATCTGCGGAAACATTTAAATAGGTATGTGGAAAATAAATTCAACTTTTTACTCAATTCATGTAATGTTTGTAACAGTCACAACTGGACTAACCCACTACCAATCCCTGGACTTTCACTAAAACATAACACATAATTTGACCAGTTTTTACCATTGCCAGAGTATATAAAATATTTATTAGTGTAATTGTTACACATAAATGCTACAAAGTAATTGCTTACTGCAATAAAGTTATAATCTGAAATATGTCATTTTTATATTTCTAATAATAAACCTTTTATTTCTTTTATATTGTCAACTTATACAAGGCTCGAGGTCTGTATTGAACCTGACAAAGTACATTGGATATACTTAATACAATTTTTCTACTGATTTAAAATAAAATAATCAATTTTCTTAATCAGTACCCGTAATGATTATGTTTTTAAAATAAATTGTAACATATACAACTTCTGTTTCCTTTATTATTCTAGGAGATTAGTCCAGAAAGTTTTATTTTACTATAACATAAATACAACATTCTTTTTATTATCATATGGTAATAAAATTCCACGTAAGGTAATTTATAATTTATTCATATAAACAATGGCAAGTGGTATGTAACATAACTTACCCAATGATTCAGCAGCAGGTTCCGGATCCACTTTATTATTATTGTCTTTTTCATGATTCTTTATTTCATGTTCTTTCACATCATGATCTTTCACTTGATGTTCTTTTAATTCACGATCCATCATCTCCAGTTCTTGTATTTCATCATGTTTCATTTCATGGTCTATTATTTCATTGGCCTCAACTTTATTATTAAGCAGCATTTCTTGTTTGCGTGCAGAATTGTGTTTCTTCCACGTCTTTAATATATCTTCATTCTGTCTCGGGTTGTCATCCAGAAGGTTCTTGCCTTTTAAAGATGCAATGGATTTAACATTATTTTTAATACGATTCTTCTCCGCCGTGTTCACTAGATATAGCATTTTCCGTTCAGTACTACTCACAGTGATGTCATCTTAAAGTAGTAAAATTAATAGATACATTTTAAAGCCCATCCCATGTAAATGCAATGTAATTAATTGTAAAATTGATGAATCCTGCGCCATTCATGTTAAGGTTACTCACACATGTTTGTAAGTTGAATTAAAAAATTAAAAATTTGATGAGTGATTGATAAAAAAGTAAATATGCTTAAAATTGAATAAGCAGAAAGTAGAATTGAATTAATCAATATATATAGAAGCATTATTTTAATTGTGTTAATAGTACAGTTACAGCAGTAGCAACAGTTTTGATAAGATGACAAAGTCTCAAGTTAAACATATTAGTACTTAACACCGTCACTGCGCTGATAAAATATACAACTTTAATCTGATGCGATGGCAGTCTGAACTTGCTTTAAGCAGGTGCGTGGCCTATTCAGACTACCATCACTACCACTGTCGTACTACATCCGCACCAACAAAAAGTATGTTAATTCTAGGTGCGCAGAGACGGTGAGCACCTCAGCAGGTCTGTTATGGGTGATCCGCAGTGAACATGTTAATATCCTCAGCCCATACGTATCCTTGGATATAATATTGATAGTACATAATGAATACAATTTAAGTATGATATATGGCTGTATATATAAGGCTAATAAAATATTCTTAATAGAAACAGTAATAATATAAATTTTAAGTTAAAACACAAAAATAAATTGCCTATGACTCTATCTGAATCTTATTGTAATAAAATTTTAGCGAAATATATTTACTACGCCTATAAAATACCAGATGACGTCACATTTCTTTGAGAATAACAATGTCATTATTTTTTTTTTAATTCTCATACAATATATATTTAAGAACTTTCTTTTGCATCCTCTTATCTAGAACAATACATCTAAAGAGTTGGTGGTGATTCATTAATATAAAATTTTTAAAGGTGGGAGAACTACAGTTCGACCGGGGAGGTACCATCGCCGTCCTCTTAATTCGCCGTAAAGCATTACTTGTGTTTCAATTGGAGAGGCACGGTTGCTGGCTTCACTAAAACGAGGCGACCATCTTAGTCCTCAGAAGTAGCAATGTAGCTACGTTCGAACTCAGATAGGATTTCAGTCGTATTTGTGGATGTACGTGGATGTCCATGGGCTGCGACTACTTAACATCAGGTTGTTTGCATGATTGACTGATTTGGAACTTGGAAGAAGGTAAGATTCATAAATAGGTTTACTTGACTTTATTATTTGAATTATGCTCAAGACTTTAGACTGCAGTGCTCGCGTTTTACATCAAGTCAGCATTGCAGAAAGTGACATTATGCTGGAGATCTTCTCTAGTCTGGAGTCTATTGTATTTCGCATCATCTATGTAGGATCTATCAATGCACAATCTTTGTGTTTGTTCGCAGTCTTGTAGTGCCTATGTAAGCACAGCACTTGTATTCATCCATAAGCTTTGAGAAATTTGTATGAACACAACTGCTATATATAAGCCACATTAGGGTTATGCGAAGTAAAACACAGCAGTTTTGATTTTCATAGTCAGTGTCAAAAAAATGTTTGGTTCCCAAACAAATAATAATATAAAGGTGGGAGAACTATAGTTCGACATAGGAGGTAGCACTCTCACCCTCATAATCTGCCGTAAAGCATTACTTGTGTTTCAGTAGGAGAAGTAGGGTTGCCGGCTACACTTTAAAGCGAGGGGACCATCATAGTCCTCAAGAGTAGCAACGTAGTTACGTTCAAGCTCTGATAGGATTTTAATCATGTTTGTGGTTGTATGTGGATGTCCATCTGCTTCGACTACTTAACATCACGTGGTTTGTTTGCTCATTGCTACTCTTCTCACATAAAAAAAATGTATCATATATTGCAAGTAATAGTATTATTAATCATTATCAAGCTATCCCATCGAACAATCATAGAATATGATATGAAGTGCAAGTCTTTTCATTCACAATTTATTTTCCCGAGATAAATATTCTAGTAATACAACTTCAACAAGGGAGGTACCAAAATCAACTTCCAAATTCATCATAAAGCAATTTTTGCCTTTCGGTTGTATATAGGCAATTATACTTATATGTGGTTAGATCATTATGAGCCCTCAAGAGTAACAATATATCTACATAAAATCATTTTATATGAGAAGAGTAACAAACAAGCATGAAAACTTCCCGATGTTAAGTAGTCACAGCCCGTAGACATCAACGTACAACCACAAGCACGTCTGAAATCTGAAACCTAATCCTTAAATTTAGCTCAAACATAGATACATTGCTACTCCAGAAGATTAAGATGGTAACTTCGCTTCAAAGTGTGGCCAGCAACCGCACCTCCAACCGAAACACAAGTAATGCTTTATGGCTGTCTATAAAGGCGGCGGTAGTACCTCACAGGTCTAACTACAATTCTCCCACCATTAAAATCTCTCAGAACTGTTGTTTGAGTCTAGACATGGATATTAATGGGTCCTGAAAATCATTTAACATGAGATGGCATACATACTCATTGGATAACAAAATTTTAAAAAATCCGGTAATATTTCCTCATATAGTATTTTCATACGTATATACGTAATTGTTTCCTATATAGTGTAAGATAAATCATCCAAAAATCATCTGACTCATTTCAATCGTATCGTTTTAAAGAAATCAAAAATATAATTTATTTTCGTAATCGTACGCTGTCGTCGCGCAATCGTATGTCGGGACGCAGATGGAAAAATCAATACATTCAACAAGTGAGTAACCTTTACAATATTTCAATACACTTTCGTGTATAATCGTTGGGACTGAGTAAAATCAGAATGCGTATAAAGAAATAATACAAAAAAGACAAATTATGGTTCCAAATCGTTTTATAGACAAAGACTTACCACTCATATTCAGACTCCAAAACAAGTACAAGGATATGGTCCAAGTCACCGAAGCGACCAATATGCCCCAAAAAAAGGAATTATTTATCCTACGCATGATTACTGTTGCACACAATACCGTTTAGGAGATTTAAAATTATTGTATTTTCTCTACTTTTGCGTAATTATGTGTTTTTCAAGAAGTTCAATAATAAACGTATTGGCATTTCGATGTCCAATAATCGTGTTTGGAAAAATTTGCCAAAATAAAGTTATAAATTACATGACTTATGAATATAATGATATAACGTAAGAAATGTTATAATTTGATTTATATTATCTTAATCGAACACTACATAATAATTATTTTAACGGGAACTTTCTTTTAACGTCGACAACAAACAAGAGCCTACCACGACTAATAAAATTACTGAAACATTATTAGGGATGCAAACTATATATCGATGGTATTAAACATCAATATATCGTTCAGATGTTGAAAACATTGATGTTGAAGCTTTTAACATCGACAACATCATTTACGAACTACGTTCTACCATAGCTAGTGTCATCTATGTTAGCTGCTTTTTGGCTTCAACTAAGAACTATAAAACCACAGTAATGCAAGATATAAAACAACAGATAAAACCATAACTAAATCAAAGTATTTATGTCACACTTTAGAGCTGCTTGATCATGAAAAATAAATAGGTACTTTATATTTTTGTATTTAAAATTTCTGCAAAAAGAAGTTCTATAGGAATATATAAAGGCTGGAAAGGTAAATTTCCTAGGTTTAAAAGGAAAGTCTTTTGTACGAGTAGAGACGACAGATCATGGTCAGCAGATATCTTCAGAAGCTGGGATTACACTTACCCAAGAAGGAAATAATTTGTAGGCACTAAAATTGTCAATATAATTATTTTTGAAGGGTACATCTTTCATTAAATTATGGTTTACTTTTTATTAAACATTTTCATTATTAGTATTGTCCATGTCCACGTCCAAAACAGATAACGTACAAAAATATAGAGGTGCTCACATTGATAATTTTCATGTGAATGTATCGATGATTCGATATGGCATTAGAAGTATTATCGATTTAAATTGTCAAATATGACAAAAATGATACAATTGTCATTTACGTGACAGTGATAACTTGTATTCCCATAAATTGTATGTTAAATTAAACAACTGTCATTATGCCAAGTTGCACGCGGTTATCGTATTGGTTATTAACTTAATTACATTGATTATCTTTAGACTTTTCTATGCAAAGCATAATGGGTTTTCATTAATAAATTTAAATGACTTGTGTTGTTAGTGGCAACCAAATAGCAAAATAATTATTGACAAAGTATCACTATTTGCTATCGGAAGTCAAAAATATTTTTCCACTAAGAGAAGTTTGCGAGTGAACATTTGTGAAAGAGAAAATTATGCGACTGAGACCCTACTATAAAATCATTATTTATTTTATATTATAAACCTACCTATAATAAGATAATATTGAAAGTATTATTTTAAAATAATTGTAGGTAATCACGAGAAAATGAAAAACCCAACTCCTCCGGCCATAAAACCCTTCTGAATAATTGTATAATTGTGCTTTTGAGCCCCGTATGTTAGGGCGGACTCGTCGAATGATCTTATGGTGAAAATAGGTAAAATATTAAAGAAAACCTGTCTAATATCCATGTCACATCCGTATCAGTTGTTAAGGGCACTTCTTGCTAAATTGTTGAAAAATAGAACTGTTCGTAAGGATATGATACGATATGAATTGACAACACTTTTTTTAAAGTCGCATAATAAATAGAGAAAACATTATTTACCTCTATTACCTACAAAAGAAAAAAGAAACGAGGATCGTAGTAAATCAAAAATGAATTTGTTACTACATTCATTTTTTGTATTTATTTGTGACTTCAAAATAATATTGCTAGCCAACTAAAACTGTATTTTCCCCCAGAAATTTGTATGGAGGAATAACTAAGTTAGTAGGTGCTGGTCCCTTCCGAGCCCTACCTATATTATCAAATTGGCTGCCATGACAAGGACAATAAAAGCCTCCAGGAAATTCACCAGAGTTCGGTATTGGTACACAACCTAAATGGGTACATATTCCGATAACAATTAGCCATTCCGGTTTTACTGTCCGTTTGTCAGGAGCCTCGGGGTCTCTTAGTGAAGATATTGGTGTCTGGTTCTCTATATCGATCTCTGATGGCGTCCTGTTCTTGACGAATAGAGGTTTTCCTCTCCATTTGAATGAAAGACATGAACCTGGAGCTACTTTTGATATATCAATTTCAATTGAAGCCAACGCCAGAACGTCTTTAGCTGCAGCCATATAACTTAAGAAATGAATGAGCTCAGACTTGGTGCCATACATCCCTCCAAGCAAACCGAAAAATCCAATAATATAAGTAAATCCCTGTTTCTCATCACCTGAATCAAATGCTGTCTTTGAAACATCTATAAAATCTTTCTTCCTATACGGATCAAAATTAGGGAACTCTACGTCACGATGCAGTTTGGGATATTCTTTTTGGAATCGCACTTGTGTCCACCATGGTCCCCATTTATTAATGATTCTAGTACATGATGTATTCAGGAGATTAGTCGTTCCTCTTTTACATATACTTTTATTAAAAGACGGAGGATTGATCGTGATGGTACATGGTTTGAAAATATCCCGGCAGCATGGTGTTGACCACAGCCTAATGCGTCCATAGCCCGCAGCGCAGCCTGAAGTGATTAAATTCATATTATCCACTCTTATTCTGTATCCCAAAATTACAATAATTATTTTGATTAAAACATTACAAGAAACTTTTACAATATTTTGACAAATCAATAAATTATCGCAAATTCCCTTTTTGTGTCTATTCTGTCTATGTTCATTGACAAATCTCGAGTCCCGAGGTTTTGACAAATATAAACGCATAGGAAATATATTTATATTAAAACCTATTTACGTTACTTTCACAGAATTATTCAAATATACTTACAAAGTAGTGTTACAAACCCCACATCCAATATTGAATTTAAATTTAAATGAAAGTGCTCGTCCTACTTTTACCATCAAGTGGCCTGCATGCTCATAATGCTTTTTAAGGCTATAAAATTACTGCAAGAACAAGTATCTTAGAGCAAAAAGTATTATCTATATATTATATAGAAGCGAAATTTGGAGCTGATCGAGAAATTTGGCTTGCAAGAACCCCATGATACAATATACCAGCCAGGTTCACCATGACACATGAATGTCCGCTAAGAACAGAAATAAAAATTTTCATCCCCAATCCGGTTGAAAGATGCAAGTCCTAACTGGCTACGGGGCTACAGTTAGAAAAGTAACATTTTGAATTTAAATTATCTGTCACTATAGAACATAACAGAGTATAATATTTTCTTAGTATCACTATAGAAAATACAGGATATAGTAGTTAAGTATCACCATAATATATATCTACTGTATATTCTATGATCATCATTGATGAGGGAGAAAATAGGAAATGAAACGTTGGTTTTTTTGTTAGTCCTATTGATCGTAGATTAATTTCGGCATAGTTTAGTTATCTAAAACTTTCTCAGACGTTTTCTTATTTACAACAAGCTACAGCTATAAACGGATTTTGAATATTCCTCTCCTAACAAGTATAAATAGGGAGTGGAAGATTTCTACCATCCTACTACTTTTTTACTAAAATTATACACAGGGTAATGATGGATAAAAAACTTTTGTATCAAATTTTCAAGCTGCTAGATACTTTAAACTTCATATTTAGATTATCCAACAATGTCCAAGTCCAAATATTATTATTTTTCACTACCACCCGATTAGGAAGAGAAATAGATGAATAAGTTTTTAAACATCCATTCCTATAACTATCTATATAACCTGAACTTACATAAAAAAATTGTTACATAATATTTGTAGGAACCTAATAAATTAAGTTTTTCTTTTTTTATATTCCTAAATATATGTTACACTACATCATCATCATCGTGTCCCTGTAGCGCGTAACCAGAATAGCGCTACGGTATCTCCTGCCTGTCATAAGAGGCGACTAAAAGGAGGACGCCCGCCGAGATTTGGCACCTGGCGCTTTCGTTTGAAAGGGTTCAAGTGCCTCGAACCAGTCGCTGCCTCCACGGACGGAGAAGAAGAGCGAAGGCCGCGGC
>DWON01005688.1:0-14655 GCA_018251015.1 Phocides pigmalion okeechobee
CCAACTCCGCCATTCCGCGGACTTAAAAACGCACCCTCGTATTATGAGTCGGTGGCAGTTTGTTGACTTTCAAAAACAGTTCTGTAAAGAATCTATTGTGAATAAATATATTTTGATTATTTTAATAGAAAAAGTATAAATTAGGATAGATGTAGACGATTTCTGAATGAGGCGTTTGATCTATCGATACTAAGTACGTAGAATAATTAACATCAAGCCGTTTAGTCGCGGCATCGTTTTCGCAACAACATAATGTAATTCGTTTATCCGTATTAGGTGTTCATGGTCCTTAGCCCCTACTTGATCGGCATAGAGTTCCTATTGGAAGCGAGCCAATACGCAGGATCTAGGCGCACGCCGCGTATCACTCATTCCGTCCACGTACCGCCGCCGAGGTTATCGAGACGCTTTCACGCCACGAATACGCATTTGAATAATGACACGCGTTCGTCGAACTCCTAAAACTGCAGCGCAAAATGTCCTGGAGCCTTCTCCTTGGACGAAAACATAGCCTTAGTTTTTCAGTTATAGAAAAATATTATAGCATGGTACAATCTTATTACCACGCTTTATATTACTTAATCATAATGATTATCAACTCATTATTGTCTCACTACTGACGACGAGCCCTCTTAAAGAATGACAGGGATAGGTCCTGTTCAAGTCTAGTAAAATTCACACAAGTGTGAGTGGACAGAACCTTATCGCTAAGCCACCACAAAGAAGAGTTATTATACAAAATGAAAAAGGCGGTTCTGATACATGATAGTTTTAAAGAGGCTAAGGCCCTTGCTAATATTTATTATGAGGGAATAGCAAGTGAATAGACACGTGGTGATAAGTGGCCACAGTTTACCGTACAATCGTTACGGAAAAAAGCAATCTCAAAGTTTGTAAACAAATTAAATTCGGCTGTGATTATAATTTCTATATTATGTTACTCTTAATAAGCTAATGCACTTTTAACGTTTGCTTAGTCCGCCTGCATGGACTAATTTGAACCCAAAATCCCTTTTATGAGATCTTTTGGTCTAAATACAGAGTACTTCCGCTAAGTGACGAAAGTTCTTTAAACATCAAAAATATGAACTGATATTGTGTAAAAATCAAAAAATATTCGCTTGGTTACACACGGGCGTAAGGAAGTTCATTCGATACAAAAGCGCCACCTGTTCGGACGATTCGGGCATTCAATGGCTCGTTAACCCACAATGGACACGGAAGGCTGACTACCTGACCGCAGCCTTTTTTTAGCCTTTTGAGCGTCGATGAGCGATCAAGATACCCTTTCGATTGTACGACATTCAACGTCAAGTTGACAATGCATCGCATTCAAAGCTCTCAAGCTGAAATCATAACAATTAGCGACGTGCTGGAACGTTCAATTGTGAATCCGGATATCCGAATATGGATCTTTAGTTGAGATCCGGATACGGGCTCTAACTTTAATAATAATTTCGCAAGGTTTTGGGATTTCGTTGCAAGATAAAGATGAATAAATATAGAAATAAATAAATAGTATCTAATTGCTTACGCTCTATAGGTTGTGCTCACTGCTTTACTCACGCCGAACTTGATATAACAATATATAAATAAATAAATAAATATAAACATGTATGCCAAATATGTGACTATAAGACTTTTCAATTATTTAAAGTGATATTTAAAAATTATCTCGTAACCAAATTTCATATGTCAAGTTCTAAATGTAACTTATGTAATTTAGAATTTCATACCCTTAATGAAATTTAGTAAAGAAAATGATCCGTTAAGATTCGTATTTTTATAATAAGTGACGGAATACGGATCTACTATTCGGATATCCGCGGATACAACGGATATCAGGCACATCGCTAATCGCAATCCTACTGCTCAGTGATTAGGCGCGTGCCGTCAACTTTCCCCAAACACCCTTTGTGTAGTGGACATTTCGGACATGTTTATTTGGCTTTATCGTTTCAATTCGAAGTGTAAATATTTGTGTATTGCGACCGTCGCATACGTAAACATTATGTAGGCGTCAACAGATGGCTAAGGTAAGCATGATTCGTGGTGGCATCGTGATTTTGAGAACTTAGAACTTCGATTACGGACATGTGAAAGACATTAATCAACAGTAATATTATACAGGATGGGAGCTAACGTTTTTTTATGTGAGATGAGTTGCAAACCTATAATGTTAAACTTTAAATAATTAAAGGTGGAAAGGAGAGCTACAGTTCGGGGAGGTACCACAGCCGTACTGATCATCCGCCGTAAAGCATTACTCGTGTTTCGGTAGGAGGTTAAGGTAAAAAGTCCAACTAAAAAAGTATAAGTAAGAGTAAAAAATAGTGATGTAAAAAAGCGTGGAGTCATGGTATCAATAGATCACTGAAAAACCAACTATTATTTATTTTTCTTTTTTTTTTCATATTATTGCATTGTCATCGGTACTTGATACGGCAAATTTTCAAATTAATCAAACATCTGGAATTTGGTGAAAATTATGCTCAAAGAATCCGTTACATATAGATACAACCCAAGCTAATAAAAGTGTGTTAAAAGACGTTATTAGGTATACCTCTGCTAAAACACGTAAGATCTCCCACTTAAACACATAATTACCAAATAACAATCATCCTCACCCTGTATAGGAATGTAGCGTAGCACAAAAAGTCGATGATATTTCGACATCGACCGCATTCCGTTCATACCCAAGAGCTTGCTTTCAATCGGTTTAATTAGATCGTGGAAAAAATATTTGGAGCAATAACAGAATAAGTAACGCAACGTTGGCATAATTTATTCACTTTTCTGTTATAAGCGTGTAGATTACTTCTTACAAGATCATTTTTTATATATTACTAAAGACTCGGCGCAGCTTCGCTCGGATAATGAAGTTTATATTTACTTACATTATTTTTCTTTCATACCTGCATTCAGTCATTACCTACTTGCAAAAAGTAACAATTAGAAACATCTATTTCGGCCGACAACTGAATTACTATATTTAATTTAACTGTTTAATTTCTCGTCCAATTTATAAAAAAGTCTAATGTATTATGCATCAAAACTTTCCTTAGGAATCACTCTATCTGTTGTTCAAAACTCTGAGGAAATCCGTCCAGTATTTTTTGAGTTTATCGCGAACAGACAGACAGACGCGAGAAGGGACTTTGTTTTATATTTAGAATACTTAAACTATGGGTGCCAAGGGCTGGTTCATATCTCACGCAGAGAATTGCGATTGCTATTTAATACGGGAATGCCGCTAGCCTTCTTGGCACCATGCCGCATGGGCACGAATTCCCTTTAGATTGTTTAGGTTTGACTTTTATTATAATTAGTTTTAAGATCTTCATAATTGTAATTGCGATTAATTGTCAGTCATCATTGTCTATGTAATTGTTGTTTTCATCAAATTTTATGTAAAGTATATTTCTGTAATCTAAAAATACACCTTGCGTCTTATACATAGAAGAAACAACATAACAGTCAGTTTCACACCTCGTGGTTTGAAGTTGGTGAGCGGCCGCATTCCATCCGAGGTCTCTAAGACTGTCGAGAGAAATTCTAAGTGCATTCCGTTATACGGCTAATAGCAATCCGCCTTATATGGTTGATCGATTGTTGCGTCTTGTTCATTCGCGCTTTGTGAACAACGAACGTGAAACTAGGGACGTCCTACACCTTAATTCTACTCATACTCTTCGAGCTCTCGTGGGGGAGATAGGTAGGGTGATGTACCAGCGCCGCCCTCATAATCCGCCGTAAAGCATTACTTGTGTTTCGGTTGGAAAGGTGCGGTTGCCGGCTACACTTTGAAACGAGGCGAACTTCTTAGTTCTCAGGAGTAGCAACGCATTACGTTAAAGTTCAGATAGGATTTCGGTCGTGTTTGTGGTTGTACCCACGTACACGACCGAAATCCTATCCACATGTCTATGAGTTGCGACTACTTAACATTGCACGCGCGTTTGCTACTCTTCTCATATAAAAGGGTAGGAATTATTCGGGCCCTGAGGGTTCCTTTTTAACCTGGGCTTCTTCTCAAGGCTAAATACCCTTCCAATGGTCCACTCGGTGACAAAGATACCCGCAACCCCGGCACCACTTCGCATTGACATCGACTCCCTTTGGTTTGTGCAGATAAGGTATAATTATAATTATTTTTAAGGTACAATGTGTTATGTCTAGGTTGTATAAAAATATTTGGCATATGAAGTTAAGACTTGTTTCCGTTAAGACTCTAAATAAGTGGGTGACAATTAGTGGCATTTATTTACACTAGCGTATGTGTGAATTTTAACCGTATGTGTAATTTTGTATTACGCTATAACTATATTAGTTAAGTTATTATTCAGTAAAAGCAAAATCCAATTACTATAATATACTCGCTTATAGCCTACTCTATCAATTATTAGGCTGTACTTCATTAGATAATGACTTCCGTGATCGTTAAGGGCTATATACACTTGGAGCTTTAACGAACTGAGGGTCTGATTTATAAAACGAGGTTTCCACGCATGGTTTTTGCGTCATATACATATATTATTATTCTATACAAAAATCCACGTGCTTTGACGAATAGGCAGCGGTAAGTTATTGATTATTGCATTTCTGGATAGGCAACCAATAGATAGGTAACCAATAGATAGGTAACCAATAGATAAGGAATCTATAGAAAGGTAACCAATAGATAAGGAACCAATAGATAGGTAACCAATAGATACGTAAACCATGTCTTTGTCGGTACATCTGCATCAGGGTATCGTTCGCACAGGTAACTTTTAAATTGACATAACTTTTTTAATTACAGACTGATTGAAGTTAACAAAAACAAAATATTAATTTAAATTTATTTCAATACATTAGTGAACAGTGAGAACTAATGTTTGGATTCTATTACCTCAATAAAGACGTCTAATAATCGTTTTTGCTTATATTTCGTTCATCATATTAGGTAAATTATGTTATTTGTTAAGATTTAATTCAGATAATACGTAATAGTATTTAACAATACATCATAATAACCCACTAACATAATACCTTCAAAGACACTATTAACTCTTGACTTACCCTTTGCCTGATTTCCAGCCATTTAAACATATAATTAAGACATTTAACAGTCCTGACCACTTCACTTCGATAAACTCTTCACCTTTTAGCGAGGAAAATGAAGCAATTTCTATGTCACGACTTTACAAAGCTTATACAGACTGTTTAAATTTTTTAGGTAAAAATGTATTTTACGCTCGTTATTGACAAAGTGGCCAAAAGTCGAGAATCCAGCGTATAAAAAAGTATGACAACAAAAATCTAGATGCATTATTTTACTTTCCAATTGTTATAGTTATTATTTTGTTTTAAATTATAAATATACAATTAAATAATGCAAACCTTAAAACCTTAAAAATGCTTAACCTAAACCATATGAAGGAAGTCTACCCATACGGCATGGTGCCAAGAACGCTTGCCGCTTCCCGCGTTCAATAGCGATCACAATTCTCTGCGCGAGATATGAACCAGCCCGTCACCAACGTCCAATATGGAATGAATTGTTTGAAACATTTTTTATTACTCGGACCCCACGGACCAAAGGTTTCAAACGCAACAAACAAACAATAACGTACAATAACACACGTACAAACACACACACACAGACACACAACACAAAAACGTCCTGTTGATATGTTCATCTGGTTTTTTTATCGCGATATATTCCACGATTCATTACATAGACATCTGCCTGGCCAGGAATCGAACTCAGAACTCTGCGTGACGGATGTAAGCTTGCATTTATTAGAATTAAGTAAATTTCTCACGAGTTTTATAAAGATTAATAACTTAAGAACATTAACAATTTAAATAATCCGTGATTCGACGATAGTGTGATAAGCTAATGACCGGTAAAGTACAGTAAATAGCTTCCGAATAAATTTAAATTCTTTACTCATATACTACTTTAAGTAGCCCTAAAGCGTAACCGCGGTCAACCGTAAGCCGAGAATCGATTACCTTAATCGATGATTTTAATCGTTAAAATCGAATACATTATTCACATGTTTTAGAGAAGAGTAAGTGGACAGTATTTCACAAGTTTAAGTGCACTTCGCTTAATTTTATGTGGAATTAAGAGACATTTTGAATGGCATTAAGTATTTATTTATACACGATTAAGCAGTACTGAGATACTACGTTACTTTTTAACACACTTTTATATGCTTGGTTTGTACGTAACGGATTTTTTTTTATCTTCTCTATTTCTTTGAGTTTAATTTTTATCGGTTTCTACAAGTTTGATTAATTTAAAACTTTCCACACGTATTAAGGACCGATGACAATGAAATAAAGAATCCGTTACATATCGTTTCTTTGCTTCAATAACGTGACAAGTTTGAAACCTCAAGTTTTTTATTTTATTTGAAATCTCCGTGTTTGATTTGAGATAGTTAAGGTGTTAAATTTTTGTACGTAATCTACAATGAACGTTAAAAAAATACACAATTAAGTAAAATATTTTTTTGTAAGTAAAAAAATGCTCTACTGTAAAATTGTGTTTTTTGAGATAACACGTTATTGAAGCAAAGAAGCGGTATGCAATGAGTATATTATATAGGTACTTATAATATACTTACTTGTTGTTACTTGCTTACTTGTTAAAACTTCGTAACACGAGAAAAGTAAGTCCAAGTTACGTAAAATAGACAGTACGTACATATATTATCGTTACATAATATGTTATTACCCAAATGAAACCGAAATAAATCGCATGGAAATTTGAGGGAATAAATTATTTGGGTTGATTCAATAAACTTTTATATAGTACTAGCTTTTCGCGCGGTTTCACCAGCGTAAATGTCGATTTCATTTTCGTAATCAAGGTATGCAAATTTAGGAATTCCTTTCTTAGTGCTTATTTAAGCTATTTTTAAAACCCAAATATAAAAATTCCATATTTGTACATCTAACTTAAAAAATATAATTTTCCTAAGGTAAATTACATCCCCTATTTCATCTCTTCAAGTTTAGTTTTCGCAACGAAAAGCTTAAGTCCGTCACCAAGGTCTAATCTATTTTACGTTAAAATTTAATGAAAATCTGTTTAGCCGTTTTAACGTGAAAACGTCATACAAACATACACAGTTTCGCATTCATAATATTAGTACGATGTCCTATTTCCTTTATATCTCAAAAGCAGCAATTCAATCCAATATCTGATAACGTTGACTTGTACCTATATTTTTCCTCGTCTGTACGAAGCTCAAAATAAGGCTCAAAATATGTAACCTATAACACACATTTTCAATGATATTTTACCTAAAAGACTTATTATAGCTAATCAATGTAAATTTTTAGTAAACGTGAAATAAACGGGGCTGCTGGAAGAGATTTCATTTTGAAATAAGCAGTCCTTTGTACTACATTTTCTGTTATATATCTTTCCTTTTGTGATATACCGTGTACAAAAACATATAAATAAATAAATAAATAAATAAATAAATGTGAACTAAACAAGTCATACACGTACCTAATAAACTAAATAAAATTACTTCATAGAAGTTTAACGGGTATGTTTTTAATCAGCTGAGAATTTTAAACAGTTTCATACCTGAGTGCGTCTCTGACCGGTCGTCCCCCTCCCCACTGTCATTAGAAGCGTGCGCGGGCGCATTGGCCCTCGTCGGCTGCTGCCTCACGCTGCCCGGAAAACGCACTCGACGTGATTTGATTTTGGAACTCACTTTTTTTACCCAGTCCACCCGACTGTACCGGGTGTCATATGAAGCAATGTTTGGTAATTTTAAAAATAGAATTCTTCGTATAAATTTTAACGAATGTCATTTGTACAATTATTTTTCTTTACTAATTTTAAAACTTCAATTTTTCATTGATTTTTAAGACAGTCTCTGTAGATTGTTTAGGTTAGGTTTTTGTTATAATTCGTTCAAAAATTTTCATTTTTGTAATTAAAACTTAAATAAATTATATATTTATATGTATTAGATTAAGAATCAATTATTTTTCACTGAATATTAATTGTAATATTTAAAATTCACAAAATGGTAAAATTATAGTGACACGGTAAAAATATAAGTAGCATTAAAATATTATAAAACTGGTAAAAATATGTAATAAATTTTGATTATAATTACGGAAGCTTATTGTAACATGCTTTCATTAAGTGTATGCTTTTAAAAACGGTGCAAAGAGAGCTTTCTAGCGAACCCGGCGATGCTGGCGACGCGACTCCTTTGTTTTGTGAGTGTATTTGGCTATAGTGACTGCTTTCGAGTAGGCGACCCGGCTTATCGTTAGGCTAATCAAAAATAAAAAATATTGCGATGTAAAAAAAGCAAGGGGTGCATAGGGTCAATAGATCACTGAAAAAACACCTCACGCTTTTTTTACATCGCAATATACTTTTTCTTAGTTATACTTTTTTAGTTGGATTTTTTATAAAGGCGTGTTTTTTTAGTTTTTGTAACTATTATTTATTTTTCTTTTTTTTTCATATTATTGCACTGTCATCCGTCCTTGATACGTGTGCAAAGTTTCAAATTAATAAGACTTCTCGAAATTGGTGAAAATTATGCTCAAAGAATCCGTTACATACATAGATACAATCCAAGCTAATAAAAGGGTGTTAAAAACACAAAAAAACTTTACGCTCAATGGTCGATAATAGGTACGTAAATTTTAAAAGGAAGTTCACGCGCATATAGGATCGGAAACGCTAGAAATATCTACTTTATGACTAATACCGGATACAATTTGATGGAGATATTTTTGTAGAGATAGTAGACAGAGATTTTAGACATATGTTGAACTTAGAATAAAATTATTATTTGTATGAAATATTTTGAACTTAAAATAAAATGAAATAGTAATAAAATATTAATAATAATAATAATACAAAAATAATTCATAAAGGTGGGAGAACTATATTTCGACCGGGGAGGTACCACCACCGCCCTCATAATCCGCCGTAAAGGATTACTCGTGTTTCGGTCGGAGAGATGAGGTTGCTGGCTACATTTTGAACTGAGGCGACTATCTTAGTCCTCAGGAGTAGCAAAGTATCTACGTTCGAGCTCAGATAGGATTACGGTCGTATTTGTGGTCGTACATGGATGTCTATGTGCTGCGACTACTTGACATCAGGTGGTTTGCATGTTCGTTTGACTCGTTTTATAATTATGACGTTCATTTATTTCTTATTTTGAAGTCATTAGCTTTTGTTTTGTCGTAAAGTAAGTTTTGTCGTAAAAATCCGCTTCTAACCGGTTTATTGTATTCGCTAGCGAAGTTATTGAAATTTCACTTTCTGACCTATAAAACTTCCCGTATTGTGACTCTGAGCTTGTTGAAAATAAACTTTGCGGACCTGGAATAATGTTTTGTTGTGCAATATACAAGTTTTTATGTTAGTAGACTTGTAAACAAACATGTAGGCTGATCTTAACACTTTCCCTACGGGATACATAACTGCTGTGTATTAGCGTAACGCGCCTGCGGTTTATACACACTTGTGTTGTACGTACAAATCTGTACGGATTACGGGCGAACACAAGTGCTGTATTTACCTCGGCGCTACGATATTGCGATCGGAAACTACGCCTGTGTATTCGTAAATGTTACACGGATGCTAAAATACAATATTGTTTTGAATTGTCTAGAGAAAACAGTTCCAGTTTAATGCCGCCTCCCGCAACACTCATTGTCGCTCTTCGATATCCATCTTACCGTTTTTATGGCTACGTCGAATACACACAATTCGTGAAGCGCAAGCCAGGTCAGGTAGAAACTGAGTCATCAGTGCCAGTGGTCGTTCAACTTTCATTATTGTTTATTTATTTTTTATTGTCGGACCTTGACGTTGACGCGTGCGTCGTAAAGCACCGGAGCCTGTTCTGTTTCATTACATATGATTCTATACTAATATCATAGCGGAATATATATATATATTTTACTATGTAAAGTATAACCAGATTAAGGATTTTTGATTGCCAGTTGCATGGCTATGGTCACCGCGAAACTCTTTTCTGTTTAGCGGATATATAGTAAACTTTACCTCTTTTTATATAATATACAAAAGGACTTTAGGGCTACAATGTCATTACATATATATCTAGATCAAAGCAGAACCTTAACTCCGTTTCTTCATATAGCGTAAGTGAGCATTCAGGAAGAAATTTTGTAATTTCCATTCGTAACACAGTAAAATGGAAGTTGAAAATGTATGATAGTTTGATTCCTTTTAAAGAATTACTTAATACGTACAAAGAGAGAGAGAGAGAGTAAGCGACAGATAGAGAGAGTAAATGTAGAGAATAAATTGAATGTATGTAATATGTACTTTACGCATGCATGAACTTGGCAAAATTTTGTGCCAAAAATCCATTTTTAGTTGCACATACATATTTTCCTTATCCGAAATATGTAATAGCAACTACAAAAGTCTTACGTCTTTACGTTTACAAAATAATACGTCTTTCGAACGCGACTGTATCACGATAAGCCAAGTGATTATCATAAATTATTACACCGATAATTACTTTGTCGTGTTATAGATTTTAAGATTGACTTATTTGAAGAATTTATGTGTTAATCGTAATACGAAGGGTTTGTATTTTTTTTCAACTAAGTAACATGTATAGAACACGTGTTTAATCGGTTGTGTTTTTTTGTATCTGAAGTTTTGTTTTGATTGATGACGTTTTATTTGATGTCTGATGACGACTAACCTTAGTCCTATATTGATGTATACTTATTTTTCTGTTCGTGTGTACCGTCACAGTGTATTGTCACTGAATACCTAAACGGTTGGACCGATTTTAGGTATTCAGTGACAGTTGGACAGGTAGCGATACAACCTTTATGTATTTTTTTTATCTGAGAAGAGTAACAATCGAGCATGCAACCCACCCGATGTTAAGTAGTCGCAGCCTATAGATATCCACGTACAACCACAAACAATTGAAATCTTATCTGAGCTCGAACGTAGATACGTTACTACTCCTGGGCACTAAGATGGTGGCCTCGCTTCAAAGGGTAGCCGGAAACCGGACCTCTCCAACCTAAATACAAGTATTGTTTTACGGCGGATTATGAGGGCGGCGGTGGTACCTCCCCGCTTGAATTATAGTTCTCCCACGTAATTAAGGAACGGATCCTAATTCCATAATAATAATGAATGTATATTATGTACTTGTAGCTATAGATAACGTTGCAACTTGTTACTTATAATTAATAAACATTAACTAAAAGCACTTGCATGAAAATAGGTTTATTGTAAATTAGCAAATAAATATGAAATAATAAAGCTGGAGGCAGATAAGTTAATTTACTCACATTATTAAGATAGTTTAGATTGAATAGGCACTAAAATATATTAGTTCTATTTAACAGTACTTTCCACCTATCAGCATTAGAACAACGATAGCTTATGGTAGAAGCTTTAAATTGTGGAGATTTGGTAAAAATGTTCCTAGCCATGCTTGGATGGTTTGAAATTTATGTCCCTAAAAATACGTATTTTTCTTTAATATTAACAAAGCGAACTAACCAGATGTAAAGTGGTCGCTATAGCCCGTAGATATGTGTGTATCCACAAACCGATCAGACATCCAGGCTCCAGCTGCACTTGCTCCATTAATTTAAGTTATTTTTTGTAAATTACAATTTCTAAGATGAAAAAGATGTGTATTTAGGAGTTTCTTTAGCCTACTGTTCTCCAAAACGAAACACCTTACGAGTCGGTGGTAGTTTATTGACGTTCAAAAAGAGTTATGTAAAGAATCTACTTTAAATAAAAATATTTTGATTTAGATTTTTTGATTGATCTTAAGGGTTAATTTTTTCCAGTAAAAGTTTTCTTTAATTGCAATTGTAGCCAGGTATGGCAACTCTCCCGTACAATCACAATAATTAAGTTACGACGAATGATGGTGGCGGTTGAATTATAGTTTTTTTTTATTGTGAAAGAGTAAGAAACGGGCATACAGACCACCTGATGTTAAGTGGTCACTGCGGCCCATGGACAACCACGTCCAATCTCAAATACAACAAAAGTTCTATTTAAACAGGGATGCGGATGCGTTCCTTCTCTTAAGGACTAAGATGGTCACCTCCATTAATGT
Organism: Phocides pigmalion okeechobee; assembly: GCA_018251015.1. Lineage (NCBI taxonomy): Eukaryota > Metazoa > Arthropoda > Insecta > Lepidoptera > Hesperiidae > Phocides > Phocides pigmalion. Next base: position 12,126 of record DWON01005688.1, read on the forward strand.
GTATACGGCAACAACACGTCCTCGACCGAAACACAATACATGAAGATCATGTTGCTTTACGACGGGTTATGAGGGTGGCGGTGGTGCCGCCCCGGGCAAGCTCTAACGGCTCTACCACCTTTAAAAATAAAGTTAAAAAAGATTATCTAAAAACTAATTAAAATCCACTCCGTAAGTTTTCCACAAGTTCCATTTAATGAATATTATAAGTGTAATAAACATTAATGCAATAGCATTGCAAGGCAATAGATACTTTCTTATTACATCCGAGTTACGACCACAGTTTTATTGCCCTACCGGGAACAGTAATTTCTACATGCACCTATCGTAACCATCGTAAAATGATCCGTTAGTCGTAAAACCATTGCTCATTATGAATGTGTTCACGTCAATCTGTGTACGTCGTAATGACGATGGTTATCTATTCACACCCACGGATCATCTCTCATGTGTACGTCAGACGGAATTAGCGTAAAGGGCGAAAGACTAAGGTCAAACACTTACGATACGACGTTGCGACGTCGTGTCGCGATGCGTTGACGTGTCGTGGAAATCTGTGACTGCATCATAAATATCTCGACTACGTATCGTCGTACTGTTAGTACCTAGTGCCATGCATAGTGTTTCTACACGGTGCATATCGTAGGTTTTTACGTCATTTTTTGTTTTTTTTTTTTTTGTGAGAAGAGTAGCAAACGAGCATACAGGCCATCTGAAATTATGTAGTTGCTGCAGCCCATGAAAATCAAATAGGATTATCGCCCGGTCTGTTCTCCTACGTAGAAGCGTGGCTACTCTTAAGGATTAAGATGGTCGCCTCGCTTGTAAGTGTAACCGGCTACTGCACCTTTTTTCTCGTTTTCAACCGAAACATAAAAATTGCTTCACCATGTATTCTGACGGTAGCGCTCTCGTCTTCTCGTCTTCAACAGAAACTTTAAAACTGTGTCAACGCGCATTATGTGGGCGGCGGTGATAACTCCCCGATCGTTCAAGCTATATTTCCTCTAATTCTACGTCTTGTTACTTGCCATAACATTGCATTGCTACACGACTTCGCTACGTGCGGCGATGCGACATCGTATCGTATAGTTGCGACGGTATTGCGGTCGAAGTTGTGGCTAAGTATTAAAACTAAAAAGCGACCAATTAAGTGTCGGATCGCGCACATTGAATAGCTCCATAGTCAGAATGTCGGGGATAAATTAATTGGCGTAAAATATATGTTACATTATGCATGCATATATTATGTATTCCATAGTATTTTTCAAATACACAGAAAAGTTATCTCGCCCTCTATAGTAAAACTGGGAGAAATAACTTTTCAAACCACTTTTCGGCTCATTTTTAACACGATTTTATTAGCTTGGCTTATATACACTCATATGTATGTAACGGATTCTTTGAGCATAATTTTCACCAATTTCCAGAAGTCTGATTAATTTGAATCTTTGCACACGTATTAAGGACGGATGACAATGCAATTATTTGTAAAAAAATATAAAACATAATAATAAATAGTGCGTGCTGTCAGTAGATCACTGAAAAAGCACCCCATGCTTTTTTTACATCGCAATATATTTTTTTCTTATTTATAACTTTTCTGATTTTTTTTTATAAGCGTGTGTTTTAGTTTTTTTTTACTATTATTTATTTTATAGTATGTTTAGTAAAACCCAGTTATAACATAGTCTAACAATTCAAGCTAACTACGTTATAACAAATACCAACGCTTTCTCGCACGTTCTACGTTAGACAGAATCAGTGCAAAGGGCATAAGGAGAACAGGTTCTGGTAATGCAATTAGCTCCCAAGACGCCTGCATGTATGAGCTCAGTCTAAAATGTTTGCTACACCTAATGGATACCTACATTACTTAGGCGATTTACACGCTGTTCAGAACCAAGCGACAGTATGAACACGACCACGTTTTTACTTAATACTACGTATTTTAGTTTGTCTAAATACCGCGCGTGGTACAACACTGACGACGCGTCTCCGCGCGGGAGACCGACGCGCGTGACATAGCGTGACTCGTCATGAATATGATGAGCATCGTCACAGAGCGTTAACTTGTGTGTGAGCCGCCTTATTTCTTAGACTAAAAGTTGAGACTGATTTGAGTTTTGTTTAGTTATAGTTGCACTTAACTTTCGTTTGCGATATTGATCGCGTAGACTGATTTTCTAGTTAGATTTTCTAGTTACATCAAGTTAGATTAAAGGCAGACGGTCACCTAATGAGCCCTCATGATCTACCGTAAAGAAGTTATTGTGTTTCGCTTAGAGAGGTGCAGTTGCCAGCTAAAAGACAAGCGAAGCGACTATCTCAGGATAGTAATAGTAGATAGAGTAGACGTGCATATGTCGCTACTTTAAAACAAAAGGGCCAAAAAACAAAAATATTCAAAATCCTTTTTATTGTAAAAATTCAAATTTTGTCGGTCACATATTCGAATCAACCATTAAAAGCAGAATAATATCTTTCTAACAGTGTATAACACCTATTTATCAGTTTTAAAATTACAGAG
>DWON01005689.1:0-14653 GCA_018251015.1 Phocides pigmalion okeechobee
ATGTTGCTTTACGACGGGTTATGAGGGTGGCGGTGGTACCGCCCCGGGCGAGCTCTAACGGCTCTACCACCTTTTAAATGTGTGTATGTAAGTATGTCTATTCGAATGTCCTCTTGTAGCTACTATATAGGCGAATCCGATTTCAATAACTTAAACATCGTTAATTTTTCTTCATTGCATTATTGTTTTAAACCGGTCGGCATTATCCGATAAATACACTTATGGGAAACCGTTTGATACTTTTAAATAAACGTTTAAAATTGGCCGTAAACTTTTTAGTTTTTTAGTTCGGAATTAGGAAGAGATCTCTTGCCTATCGAAAGCGGTAAATAGAATAGAAGGAGGTGTACTGAATTAGCGGTAGATAGAGTGGCAGATAGAGCTGTGCTGACTTTGAAGTGTCATTTTAGAAATGTCTGCGTGAATAGCTCCAGAGATCCTTGTATACTCCACAAGCACAGGGGTTTTCAGGCAGTGAAGATAACTAGGTAGCGCTCCAACAGTGACAGGTATCATTAAAATGTTTGTGCCCGTGGGAAAAAAGGCGTTTTAATATTACAAGTACTATTACCCACGGATCTCCAACAAAAACGTGCGCAATCGAAGTATTGTTATAAGGGTCGTCAACGTGCTAAGTTCAGTATATATCGGATTATCGAGCCATTGTGAATGTTCCGAGAACTTACCTGTTGATTTATAAGCGCCATTCGTTTCGTGATATTGCGACCGACTCGTATTAGCCCATATTTCACCTTTCCTCGCAATAACTCGACAAAACAAAACAGGTAATAAAATATGCTGGATTTATATGCATATGTTGAACATGTAAGATTACTACATTTATTTTAATAAATTTTAAATTTACATAACTACTAGCACGTAGACTTTGGATCGTTCAATTTTTTCGTTCGTTCAACTGTTTTACAGTTATTATACATTCATAGCCCTACATTACAATAACTTATACATACTGAGAGTTACAAGCAATGATTAATAATCTCATTAAGTTTATATATCGTGTGTCTATAAGAACATCAAACCCGGACTCTATAATGGAAGGCAAATCGATTATCATCGGGTAAGGTGAATTATCATTATCTTAATTATGTCCTAAAATCTTTATTTATTGAACGTATTTTAATTAATAATTATTATATGTGTTGAAAGATAACAGAATAAAAATCCGTGCATTAATATAGGTATAAAACTGACTTGTAACGCGATAATGTCGATTCTTACCAATTCTTAAAATAGTTAAAGTATTGGCAAAAAATTCAAATAAGGGGGTATCAAAAACGCGCATCAATTTGCGCAAAGGGAGTCAATTACACGATTCAATCGGACTCTATTTGCCGCTCGTCCCCATTGATTCGCCCACAAAACTAGTAAGGCAAGGAATTGCTGACAACCACATTTAGATGCACTTTTTACATGAAATGATAACCAAGTTACCAAAAGATTGCCACTAGTAGAAATGTCAGTATATCTATTTACAAACTATCTATTGCTTGAAAATTGGATAACAAATACAAATACGGAAGTGTCAGACAAGCGCATCAATTTGCAAAAAAGGTGTCAATCAGACGCTTCAGCCGGACGCTATTTGCCACACGTCCACGTCAATTCGGCTAAAAAGTAACGACGCATTGAATGCCGGTCTATATTTGCTGGACAAGTGCTAAACAACATTCAGATGTGCTTTCTACGTGAAACGCTGTCAATAATGCAGGTTGAAAACGTCAGAAATATTTACAAACGATCTGTTAACTGAAGTATTCCGTTTGTACCGAAACCAACCGTGTTTATTCAAGCAAATTTGAAACTGTTACAAGTGGCAGTTGCGTCACTCAACATTTTTGTAAAAGAATACCTTGCACAAAAACTGTTGAAACATTTGTAACTCCCGAGAGGCCTGGCAGCCGACGCCGAACGTTGAAATGCATATATCAAAAATCATTTACGTTTACCGGTTAACTGTACCGCTCGTAAATATTACGGCTTCACGGCTCGAGCTCAATTTACGCGTTTTTACGGTGATTTCGTCTAACCGCTTTTCCCGTTTGCGTTTCATTTCGTCGCCAAAACACTTTTATATTATTTCAACAAATCTCGAATTGCTCGTACAAGTTAAATTAAATAACGTTTAAGTTGGTACACGATAAATATTAAAAGGTATATTAATGTTACGTACCTACTCTACGTACATTAACTTAATCTTTAATTTGTATCTAGTATGTGGCAGAACTATAGTCTTACTGGGGAGGTACTAAGGCAATTTTAATTATGCGCCGTGAAATAACTATTTTGTAACTGTTACAAAGATGTAGTACCTAGCTATACTTAAACTAGAGGCTAACATCTTAGCCTTTAAAAGTAGACAGCGCATTTACGTCAATCTCAGAGAGGATTCTAGTCATATTTGAGGTCAGATATGGGTTATGGGCTATCTACTTAAAATCAGAGAGCCTGCACGTTCTGTTGCTACTTTTGCAACATAATAAAGACATATCTTAATATTCAACTAAACTAAATAATCGGATTTGTAACGAATATGGATCACAACAAAAACATTATTAACTTTTTAAAGCAATCCATAGTTAATATTTCAGAGAATTATAAACGTTGCATCTTGAATATAACAAGAACTTCAGTAATTTACAGAGCAGCATTTGTAATTAGAATAGATATATACAGGAGATATATTATCCGCTTCAACTATATCCAAGCTGTGGCAGTAAGTAATATTTTAGCATCTCCGAAATAGAGCAAACTGGGAACAAGCATAAATCGTATCTGATGTACAATGGCCGACCACACTCCGTGTCACACGTCACATTACCGTATTCGTGTCTCCATGTAGAAACTAGTTAGGATTTTAGTTTTCTCGTTATTCTAAAGTTAATAATTCAGCATTCGAGTAAGGATTCCATTACGTGTTCGTGGTGACCAATTCATTTTCGTAAAGTCGTCGATCCACCTATATGCAGCATGTTGATCGACATCTATGCTGGTAGGTGACACAACATAGCTCTGATGTGACATTGAAATTAACGAATCATATTAAAATATTTTTTTAAAGAAAAGTTATCATTAAATTTAACGCACCTCATCGTATCATCCCAGTGTATAAGAATCGGTAGTATACATAGACACACAATTATCAATCATTTTATACGATATATGTTTAATTGTTAAAAAAGATATAGCAGCCCGAGTCTACTGGTCTTTTTTCAAACTGTGGTTCCACGCTATATTACATACTCATTCATACCTATTGATTCCCTATGTATCAGCACATAAAATAACAGTTTGAATAAAACACATAAAGATTTCTGAACCATTCCGAATTCAAAAATACACGGCAGCTAAAAAAATATGTCCAGTGTTTCGGCCTGTGAAAAAATAAGGTTTTCTACTCACTGCTTTTTACTATTACGAATACTTTTATTATTTTTCTTTATTTTATTCCGCCAACTAATGATTCCTTTCATTTTCATAATATACCGATCATTCTGAGGAAACTCTATTTTTATTAAGTAGTAGGTAAATACAATATTTTTTATATCTGATATTATAACTAGGTCAAATAGTCAAATAAAAAAAGAATAAAGAAAAAATATAGTACCAATTATCACTAACTAATAATATTAGCTGATGACCAATAAATAATATGTATTAACGAAACCATATTTGTTTGCTATCAGTTTTGTTTATATGTAAATGGAGAAAATGAGCACGCGGTACAGCTAATATTAAATAGTCCCTGTCAATCCTAGACACACATAAAAAAGTCACTCTCACACACACGTCGCTATTTCTAAAGCCTAGGATAGGACGCCTCGACATCTACTTATTTCGAGTAGCCAACTAAAGTTGAAAAGTCTTCTTTCTCGTCTGTTAATAATATCGCCGATTTTGCAATTGCGAACAGTTCGACAATGACTGTGATCGGTCGATAACACACACGTGTGACAGAGGCAGTTGCCCCGAAAATCGGTGCCATATGGTGAAGCCGTTTATGACTCGCAAAAAACCGTTACCTGAACCGACAAGACTTCGTAAGTTTCGAGTGCAATTTTTGAACGTGATAATTATCGACGTAGTAATATTTGAATTTTTATGTCAATATATAAAACCTAATAGGACTTTTCAAGTAATCCCCGCGTATCCTCGACGAGATGTGTCCATGATTACTCTCGATATTGATTCGCTGGATAAAAATAAATAAAATTTAACATAAAGCAACGAGTCCTGTTTGCTGTTCGTGGGAAAGTATCAAGAAGGCTGGCAACATACCGGCGTCGAAAATTCATACTTAAAAATCATTGCTGAAAATATATGCCAGCCCGTGGATCTCACAAAACAATTCTTGATAAGAGTTCCCTAATTAATTTAGTTTATTTTGTTAAATAAATATTTATTTTTAAATAATATATGATTTAATATATTTAACAAATACTCATAATGAATATTATAATTTAACACGACATGATGTGTTTTAGTCGTATAATCATGTCAAGCTTTCGATAAAATACCAAACAGCTTAAATTTTTACGATTAAACTATAAACAGTAGGTTCCAAAAACACATGTTTATATGTCTCATGTTATATAGAGAAAGGAAGAGAAAAGCATAAATATACAATTTATATACATGTAAAAAAAATGAAATTGGAATATTAAAGGGGTTGCTAATAAAACAGTTTCAGATGTAAAACGTAGGGGTTAAGCCATTTCGGATCCTAAAAATCCGAACATCGAAATAGTTTACATATATTTTTTAGTTCAAACAACTAAAAATATATGTAAATTCGATATGCGAAAACTACGATTTTTGCAATTCACTGTTTTGTAGTTGGCAGTAAAAATACAAGTGTTTGTCAGCTGATTTTAACGACTTGATGAAAGTCGGACACATACGTATTAAGATATATTTATTTGCAAATACAATGTCATATGCAAATAAGGAGAAAGTACAGACTTATACAGATGCGATTTCGGTAAAATAATTACCGATGTGGCTTAAACTACTTATAGAATTATAGCCACTGCATTTGAATACGTAGAGCTTCAAGATCTTATTATTATGAAGGGTTTTTTTTGATATAATAATTTTCCAATATTACTTATGCGACTCTTTCCTTATATATCTTCTGTATATCCTATTAATTTTTTGGGATAAAAAATATTTTTGTCGCTTTTAATATAAAATTATACATATAAGGGTAATGTTGTGTGTGTATCTTGTATCTGTAATAAACTTGGTAATTTTCAAGATGAGCTATAACAGACAGACAAACAATTTGCAAACATAGTTCCGTTTAAGCAAAAAAGGTTTCTTTCATGTCATTGCTGAATTAGTAATTAGTATTACTAAAGAACATATATTAACCATTAATAATTGTTATTAAGGCTAACGAAAATACTAGACGCAAAATTTTAAACTTTATTTTCACTACAAAGTGAGAAATTATCGATGTGATTTAGCTGTAGTCATCTTCAGTATTAAACCAGCTTCTAGGAAAAGCCTAGTAGGAAATTAATTCTTTTGCACGATGAAAGCGGTTTTTCTACCAATATTTAGCTACAAAATGTGAAAAGATCGATATGACTCAGATGTAGTTATTTCAGTGGTGGAAGCTGAAGTTAGAAAAATTTATTCTTTTGCACGACGAACGTCAATTTGTTAGCAATATTTCATTTCACCAAGGGAAAAGATGGATATGATTTAGTTGTAGTTATATTCAATGTTGAAAGCTGAAGTTAGAAAATTATTTTATATGCACGGTTAAAGCGAATTTAACCGTGCATATAAAATAGAACAACATGAGAAAGTATTGACATGATTTAGTTGTAGGTATCCTCAATGTGAGAAGCAGAATTTAACACAAAATATAGATTCGTTTTTTTTGCATGCCGGTCATACGGTAGCGGCAATTGATGCATAACACCGCATCGCATGGAAATTTAGTGCGCCATTAACGGTACGAAGACGCGGTTGTAAATTGAAAATGAGCGGAACATATCATGAAATGGACATGAAGCCACATAAACATCTGCTTGATGACAAACGACTGTCACTGGGTGGTCTTTGACGCCGTAATTTACATGTGTAGATCTCCGTAGTTCAATAGAAAAAAGAGGATCATTTCGTTGTCTGTATGTCAAGGCCCTTATCTCATGAATGCGTTGAGAAATCAAGTTAAAATCAATAATAAATACTCAGTCTACAGTGCTTTGAAACTGTAAAAATGTAAAACTCAACGTAACCAAAATAACAACAGTATGTCGCATATTTTGACACTCATAAAGTAAGGCAAAATTTTGGGGCTAAATTATGTTATTTGGTAAGAAGCAACACAAGTAAAGAGAAAATTTTGCCATTACAAAAAATAGCGGTTCAAAACTTTGGAACCCTGTGTTTCTTAAATTAATAATATTGATTGAAATCTCGGTATAGCGGTGAGTTAATCTGACTATTAAGGCGGAGATTGCTACATCGATTCTGACCTAAGATAAATATAATGAGTACAAGTGTTTTATTTGCATATGGGTTGAAAATTATTTAAGAATACTTGTATATACTTTTTAGACACTTTTTCGTCATAGTACAGCCTAGTCCGGGATCAGATGGCTGTGTGCCAAAATTTAAAAACTTCTTGTGATAAAATCTATTAAATCTCTCTAATAGCGTCGTAAGTTTAAAAGGTTGCGTATACTATGAACGTGACTGAATTTTACGAAGATTGATATTTCGTAAGCAGTTTCATAAAAAGAGTTTTGCCGTGATCACAATCTATTCAAGGAGATGGAAACATCGACACATAAAAACCTTTAACGTGAGTACCCATTACATCATCATCAATCCATTTCCGTCCCGGAACTGGCCACTGGTTTTCTCACAAAATAAAATGGGTAAGGGTAAGGGTTCTAGTCACAGTAGCAGAAATTATTTATGTTATTCATTTTTTCATCTTAAAAGAGGCTCTAATATTTCAAGTATTATATTAAGTAACCTTTAGGCAAAGCAGAAAACTACAAAAATGAAATGAACGATAAATAAAGAACTTATTAGTATGAATGTGTAGCTACAAAAAAAAAAGAAATTATATACAAATAATACAAAATAAAATTATCTTACGAATACTAATCAGAACACTCAAGTATAAAGCCTAACAATTCCTTCCGGTGATTTAATCAAATGCACATATTAATGCGAAAAATCGTTGTATAATAAAAATAAAAATCCACTGCATGCCTCCTGTTCCCACGATACTAATAGGCTAGGCAATAAGTGGGCATAACAGTCAGTTATTCCTACAGACAGCAGACACGTTAAAATATTCACTACCAAGAGTAGGAAATAGAGTATTTTCTTTGAACGATAGATATTATTTATTCACTAAACACAGTAAGGAGCAATTAGTATCGTTTTGCTTTGTAGTGTACGGTCTAAATTATCGAATAGTTTATTAATGAAAGCAGTTCGAAAATAATCAACGCCTTGTTAGTAAACGGAGCTTAATATATCAATTAGAGTGAATTCGCATTCGAATTAATACATATATTCTCTTTATGATTGTAACTTGGGGTTTTCTAATATGTATTTAATAACTATTACTGCAGGCTTGATGGAAAGACTCAGAGTCACTCGTGCTATGGAGAGGCGTTTGCAAGGCGTTTCTCTACGAGAGCGAATCAGGATTAAGGAAGTCCGTAGAAGACCAAACAATCAAAATCACAGGCATAGCACAAAGGATTAGTAAGTTGAAGTGGCAATGGGTGAGCCATATAGATCATAGAATCGATGGCCGATGGGGCAGCATGGTTCTCGAATGGAGACCACGCACCGGATAGCGCAGTGTAGGACAGCCCCCACTAAATGGTAGGCCGCAAAAGATCGGTAGCTTTGGAGGTCTATGAGGAAGGCCTGTCTTATTTTGATGACAGTCAGACTGCTTTCAGATATTTACGAGTTCTTTATCATCCTCTGAGAACTAAGATGATCGTTTCAGACGTAATCACACCGAAATGCTAGTACTGCTTCATGCTAGAAATAAGACGTATTAATGGTATGTCACCATAAAATTTATCAATGTTACCTCCTGAAAATGAAGGCGATAAAACTGATCCGCGTAAAATAAACTAGATTGCTTGAGCGTCCTTCAAAAGGTTCTCTAAAGCATTTGAATTCTACTAATCCATACTTTTTTAGCGTTGTGAACTATTCTGTGTGGTCTCACACTTTTATTAAGATAGGTAGTCGATAAAGTAAAAGTATGTTTGGTAATATACGATTTACATTAACAAATATTCAATAGCTCTCCAAATTTTCTATATCTGAAAAAAAGACGCCAAATCTTCGCAAATTCATCGCCTTGGGTACAGATTCAGATAATTTCATTTGGCAATTTCATTGTGCGCCCACCTTGAAGTTCGTTATATATTCCCTAATACGGGTTTATCCATTGACGTAGTAACCAAATAGACTCTTAATGTGGAAATAAACTTTTCAGTTTTAATGTCAGCTAAACAAATTACAAGGAGAGAGGACTGGTATTACACACGAGTGTGGTACCATCTAATTTATTTCTGCTTATAACATCCTGGATATGTGATGTAAGGTGTATCATCTCTTGCAACACTTCTTTTTGAGTTTCTATACGAAAATACAAAAACAATACAAAATAAGACGAAAAAACACATTCACAATTTTAACATTTCAATACCACAAAGATCCCAGAATAATCGTGAAACGAAGAAGAAAACCAACGGGTATCCAATGGATGGTTATCCCACATAATCCGGTATCACTCCTATGGTACATGTAACCATTGACAGGTTTCACCCTGAGAGATAAAAAACGGCATGATTATACGAGTGACTCTATGTAAAATTCTACTTGTCCACCGTAGTGAGTTTACTTTTAATGTAACTTATTAGGAGCCTATTTCTTTACTTCGTCTTTGACGTTCACCTATTATATAAAACACGTATGTTGAAATCTCGTCGACAGGGCGAAAATAAAGTAGCCGAAAATTTCTCATGTGAATTAACTTGTCGCAATAAATTACACGTAACGAAACGTAGGGTGTTTATCCTCATGCATACGCAATACGTGCTGAAAACTTTTAAATTATCATATTATAAATACAGCAAACGCAAATTTACATACTAATTTCTTATAAGGAATTTGGTTAAGATTATAGACAAGCTCCGATAAGCGAACAAGTACAATAATATTTATGATGTCTTAGCGTAGTTGAAGGAGAGGAAATACTTTCGCATACTTACTAAGAATATATTTGAATAAGTGGTCAAACCATAATTTCACCGGAGAACTTCATCTGTTGTTAAGCAATTCTTATGTATTTCTTTAGAAAAGTGTAATTGTCGGGTGCACTTAAAAGCAAGACGATAATTTTATTTCCCTTTTTTCAATAAAGAGATAATCAAATAAGTACGCAGGTTACCTAAAGTCAAGTTTTCACTGCAGCCCATGCACATCCACCCTCAGACGAAGAGAGTAGTATCTGTTCTAAGAGCCGGCAACGACACCTCTCCAACCGAAACACAAAAGTGCTATGAAGCTATGAAGTGGTATTTCCCCTTTTGATCTATAGTTCTACCACTAGCCAATGACTTCAAATAGGCCTCTTGTCCTGTTTGAAATGTATGCAGATGCCACAAAGCTTGTATAAGACAAAATGTTACGGTAGTAGCGCCACTACACATCAATTCTACGACGACCACCATCAATTGATACTATGAGAAACCTTACATAACACAATCAATAAAACATCGAACCCTCAACCCTATAACAATAAAAACAAAATCTGCGTAATACCGCAGAATGGGTAATACAAACTGACAAACAAAGTAGGGTTGGTACGGACGAATAAATCGAGCGCAAAGCTCCTGCTATCATCAGGACCACACTGAAAGTTTACTCCGATGTCCGTTGCGATTTACGGCCGCAAAAGTTTTAGTAAAATTTTTAGAATTTTTATACAAACCGAAAGTCGTGCTTTTTTGCCACGGGCTTTATACAACGATAATTTTAAATATGAGTACCTCTGAAGGTAAAAATCATTGTTAATATTAAATTTCAAGTTTCTAGTAGATTCTTAACGAATCTAGGAACCAATTAATTGATGCGCCTTTTTTGATTAACGAACAAATCAGCGGAGTTTTATAACAGAAATAGCAAACGAGAATGCAGTCCATTTGATGATGGATAATCACTTCCGCTCATGCATATATGTAATTAACTCCAAATAGATTGCATTTTTATATTGTAGAGGTTGAATAAGAAAAACGCCTAAGAGACTGTCCGTACCTAGAACCAACTTAGCACTCAAGTTTTAAGCAATAGAATAGGAGATAAGTGAAAAATATAGACAAAAATATTTTATTTCTATCCATGAAATTCCCTCAAAACCTTTTACCAGAGCTACGAAGCTATAAATTACTATTGAGACGGCAAAGCCTGGCAACATCTTCAAGGCATTCCATCACTTATTACAAATACTGATAGCATCTAAAATTCCTTCACAAGCCTTCATCGGTACCTCCGCTTGTCATCGTCAAGATAAATCGGCAACTTTAATACATTAATCTATAACTCAAGCAGAACGTTTCAAATTTCTCTTGTCATACTTGCTAATTGGTTTCATGGACAGGTGATCGAGAGTAAGGCAACTTAGGTATTTTATCCTAAACAAAATTATCGGAGTTCAGAGATGAAACTATTTCGTTAGTTATTTCTTTATCATGCGTCTCTGATTAATCGTTGGGTAGTAGATTTTTATTTTCTTGTGACTGTCTTGGTTTTTCCTTTACCTACATTTTTATCCTGACATTTCTTCTTACTTTTAGTAATATCATCTTCAATTGTTTATTCATCCACAGATTATGTTCTATTATCTTGATAAAAGTCAAAGAATGTTATTCGAAACCGAGTAATATGGCATTGTTATTAGTCGCCAACAAATGTTAAATTTTTATTTTGGAATTGATTCAAATGAAATTTTATTTATGTTTTACATGAAATTTATTGCATTGAAAAACTATTTTTTATTCGAACTCATCTAAACAGTAAGTTGGATGTAGCTTATATATTTAATGAACATATTTTATATACGTATATTTATGTTATTTACTTACTACGTAATGGATAAATAATTATGTAAATATTTTTCTTTAAATAAAACACCTAAAAACGGTAAAAGACAAGTATTGAACACTTACCCAAGTGATACCGTAAACCATAATACAAACTCGCTACAATCTTTGCATATAACCAAAGATTTACCAAATTACCTTTGTTTAAAATAAACTTAATTACGCCAAAACATTGCACGTTGTTGCGAAGTTGTTCTGACAACGAAATTTCGAGAATAAATCAAAACTCAGGCAGCGAAATTCGCAATTAACCACCCTTACACCGAACTTCAGTGAAGTATTATGGGTTAATTTTAGCTTAAGAATAGACGTGAGATATTACAGCGGATAATTAAGCGTAAACTAACAAATTGCTGATTATAATAAGCGAAATGAGACCTTTAAAGAACTTTTTAACAAACTTCAAAAAGAAGAAATGTTGTTATTTCATGGGAATCTTTTTTATGTAAATTCAGCTATAATTCTTTACTCCGTGAATCGATTTTGATGATTCGTTTCTATTCGAAAGGAAGTGTTTCAATTGTAGTTCTGTTTCAATTTGGTGAAATTCAAATAATGGAATCTATACGAACATCATCATCATCATCTTCGATCACAAGATTTATATCAGCAATATCTTAACAGTTTTAGAACTACTAACTAACAGTGTGACGGACGCCTCACAGATTTAAAATATATCACAGGTGTAAAAAGAAATGATTATTAAATATTTTGTAAATATAAACAGAGTAACTAAAATAAATTTACCTTTCTTGTCATTTTTATGATAGCAAATAAATTAAGAATAGACCGGGTGGACCGGGTGGTGGTTTGTAAAGCAACATGTTCTTCATGTATTGTGTTTCGGTTGAGGAGGTATGGTTGCCGGATACACATTCTTGGAGGCGACCATCTTAGTGCTCAAGAGTAGGAATGCATCCGAGTCCATCTTTAAATAGAACTTCTGTTCTATTAGAGATTGGACGTGGTTGTCCATAGGCTGCAGTGACCACTTAACATCAGGTGGCCTGAATGCCCGTTTCTTACTCTTTCATTATAAAAAAAAGGTCACTTCATCTAGTAAATAATTTATCTAAATTCCCGCTAGCAAAGAATAATATAATTTAGGTTTATACAAGCGTATAGGTTCATTTCCTATTATCTCAGCTTATATCTTTATCCGACCGCAAAATTCAACAGGAGCTGAGCAAATACTTGGCCTGATTAAGCAAACCTTCCTTACCTAATTAGTGGAAGAGCAATCCCAACGATGCAGTGAAATTTTCCTGTAGCAGAAATTAAATTCCACGCTTATTCTCCTTCAAATCCTGTTTAAGCCGTTCACAATAATGTATTACGAATGAAACAATTATTACTATATAATGAAACCAATATGTAACATTTTAATGAGCAAAATTTCTCGTTAATGATATAAACAACGTAGCCTAAAGGCTTTATTTCAAATTATATAAAACGATTCAAAATACCTTTATTTTGTTAAAGTGCCTTATTATTTCATAAACGAAAAGCGGAAAACGCTTGTTGGGAAAATCTCAACGGTACATAATAGGGAAGCGGCAAACACCGTTTTCCATTAACGTATTCTGTTAGAAGGTAATGAACCCTGTTGTTGAAAGCTGCGATAAATAAGCTTCGAGTGTCGTTGCATAAGTTAAACAGATAGCGACAAAATAACCTCGGGTTTTAGATTTTCGTCTGCATAGCTCTTACGCGCAAAATCCCAGGCTGTGTTGATCGGAAATTATCGACAAAGTTAAGCAGCGTCGAGCATGGTCGAGATTTTGATGGGTGAGCGCTAATGTTTAGTTCAATTCCAGTTATCAAAAAATAAAACTGGCAGATTAAGTAGTCGATTTCAGTTGTTATGGTCAAATGGCAGTCAGAGTTAAAATCAAATTGCATTTATTCAAAGTTTATTCTTACGTAACTCTTTTTGAACGTCAAAAAAAATCTACAACCGCTTCGGAAAATGCGGTAAATCATGACACAAACTATATTTTGGAAATACCCGACAAAGTTGAACAATTACTTAAATTTCCACCAGTACGCATTATAGCAATGTGCTGGAATATTATCTAGACCTTCTTTAGTTAAGAAGAGAAACCTTCGTCGCGCAGAACCATATTAAAAGGATTACAGGTTTACTAGACCTCATAATCAGAGTTTCATTCTTTCTAGTAAAATGGAATGTTTTGAGGAATGTTGGTATGAATTTCGAATTTCTATGCTGAATGTACCGTGATCGAATCTAAGGGACCGAATTTATCGGAGACGGAAAATATACCAAGAAAATGTTCCTTCATTCCAAAAAAAAATCCGTCATTTACTCAAAAGTATGACTCTAAAGTGAAATAATTCGTTGGCATTTCCTTAAAATCGCTTTATGGAAAAATAAATAAGTGGAATAGATAACATTGATTTAGCAGCATTACAATTGTAATTATTATTTGCTTTCATATTTATAAATAAAAAAGTCAAGTAGAAACATCCAAATATACCGCGAATATTGCACTATATATGAAGATCAATCAATACCAATAGGACTGACAAAGGACATAATAGAAGGTATCCACTGTCGGTTAAATAGGAACATGAACTTCTTATACATACACTTCTCTATTTTTCCGCCAATTTCAAGTTAAAATAGCATGCAATGTCTTTAAAAACAACTTAAATTTGACCGTAACCTAATTAAGGCACATAAAGCATCTATGATGTATTTATAACATATTTAAAAGGATTGCCATATATTTTTTCTTATGATCACCTAAAGAATAGTTACGTTAGTTAAATGTACGACACATCGAAAAAACCGATTTATATTGAAACTTTTACAATTGTATGTAAAATACCGTATAGCAAAGTAAAATATTTAAATCTGAATTTTAAATTTCATAAACTATCACGTACCATCGTAATTATGATTTCAGAAAAGCAACAAATAATTTGCAAACAAAATTCCTGACGAACTATAAACATTAAATGCAATGGTGCAATAAATAAACGCTTTGACCGTCGCTGTACAAGTTCGCGGAGATAGCGATATGAATTACGATCTTGCGAACTTGCGAACTAACTTTGATGCTCTCGTGTTTATTAAACGAGTATGTGTACAGGGCATGGAGGAAGTACCGTATGGAGTTCTAATTAGGAATCATTAGTAGTAATATTTTACTCGTGAAGACTTATATCTGTGAAAGGAAGAAAGGAAGAACTATAGTTCAAGCGGGGAAGTACCACCGCCGCCCTCATAATCCGCCGTAAATTATTACTTATGTTTCGGTTGGAGAGGTGCCGTTGGTGGCTACACTTCGAAGCAAGGCGACCATCTTAATCCTCAGGAGTAGCAACGTATCTACGTTCGAGCTCAGATACGATTTGAATCGTTTTGGAGGTTGGACGTGGATGTCTATGGGCTGCGACTACTTAACATCAGGTGGTTTGCATGCTCGTTTGCTACTCTTCTCATA
>DWON01005690.1:0-14652 GCA_018251015.1 Phocides pigmalion okeechobee
GGCGGCGGCGCGCGCGGCCGCGCCGTAGTTGGCCGCCGCCGCCGCCGCCGCTGCGTGCTGCGCGCTCGTCAGCGGGGACTTCAGCAGGGGCGCCGCTGCGGCCGCCGCCGCCGCTGCCGCCTGCAACACGCCAGCATGCGCCTCGTACATACACTCCACTTGCGTTTACTCAACGGTCGACACGCATGGCCGTAGTCGAGACGACCGTACTGTTTTAGTTTGCGATGACAAAATTCGGTGCGCTTGTATGTCCAAAAATTGTTTAACGAAAATATTATTATTGATTGAGAGAATGAAATTGCAAATAACTTTAGATTGAAAATGTTAAAAAATAAACCAATAGTCAATTAAAACCACAATGCAGACGGTAAAATCTCAAACATCGACTACCACTACAACAAGTTTGTAATTATTCTTTGTCCAGTGACGATACCAAAATCCATACATGCGGTGCACTGCAATCGTTAACAACATATTTTAACCATATCTTATATCCATTCATTTGTCTTTTCAACGTTAATAAGTTCAACTAAATTATCAAAATAAAATGTTGTTAAAAGTAATTTGAATGAGCTTTTTAAGTATTTAAAAATAAATGGGATAAATACGTATCTCTCATGAACAACTTAACTAATATTTGAACACCTTACGAATGTTACGGACACCTATACATGTATATTCCTCAATGTCACTCATCTTATGAACGTCATTAAAGAAAATATAATAACTCCTGTGTGCGCCTATCAAAAATGACATTAATTTAATCCTTAGTATAAGTTAATAAATAAAATAGGATATTGAGTAAAATGTCATCATAAGATTGCAGTATCAATGTTTCGGATATAATATAATAGCTATAAAAATAATCTTGAATTAATAAATGCATTTTAAATGCCTTTTTTCTAACCGGATTAATTTAATAATCAAGATACATAATTGTATATACAAAAATGAACAATGAGCCCACAAAGGCAAAACCAGGATTTCTTTTTATTCTGTTAGTGTTTCTTACCACCGATGAGCACCCAGTTGACACCAAGATTCGACGGTAACGCAAGATCATAACTATCCTCTCAAAGCTGCGAATCTGATCTATGTAGCATAAAATAAAATAAGCTATACCGATGCACAGAAACGGAAACTATTTCATAAAACACAAAATTTTCTTAACGCAAGTTTTATTTACATCGTTAGCATGCACAGCTTTCCTACGTTTATTTTTCTGCAGCAAATTAGTTCACCCCGTTTTAGCTATCGTTTTTTGTTTGATGCAGAAAAATGGCAGTGTTAGGTGATGTGTTATGAACATGCAAATGTATCGATCGTCGGAGGAAGAATAATCGCATATGACACAAACTACGCTGAAACGTTGAAACTTGCTCATGTATCTAAATCTAAATACTCGGTGATTGTTAGTAAACATATTAAATGGTACAAAACTCGTGTTGTGGGCTCAATGTTCTATTTTGAGCATGATGGGATATATAAGGGTCTGAACGAGTCAACTCGTGTAGAACTAAATCACCCACCACAGAAGTACTAACGAACAAGGATCAACTCAACAGAAAGCAAAGGGCGCGGGCCGGCCGCGCCGGAGGGCATCCCTCTCTGTTACCACAAACACATTGTGCACCCCGCGTTGCGGTGGATTACCGACCAGTACGTAACAAGGATCATACGAATACAAAAGGAGCAACCAAAATCCCAGCACTCACTCCACAATGATAAATATATCAAACTTGTACTAGCGTGGTCGAACATGAATTTAGGAAGCGATAGAAATACTGATATGGTCACGTGTCAAAAGTGAGAGACGCGTGATGAATTACCTCCGCGGCGGGCTTCACGGCCTGCAACAACACAGCACGGTCACACGGCGCCACCACTGGCGCTTGTCATGTCATGTACATCACACATCTTGTATGTTCATCATTTTAATTTTGATAGTACACAATACAACTCGCCCAAACTTTATGACCCCTCTGAACATTCGGCAATTCTCAATTGTACATAGTAACACACGAGTTCGTATTCCCCGCCCCCCGAACCGCTTTGACGCCTAAATTATGAGTGCAGCGTAGCGTCTCTGAGCGGCCATAAAGTTTGAAAATACCCAATACATCTTCTATACATTGTAATTCTTATAAATAACTATGTATATATACTACATAACATTCAATACGTCATTCAAATTTGTTGTAGTAGTGTATAGTTTAAACATTTTAAGTGAGCAATATGTAATATTCTAGCAGTCGTTAAATTGAAGACTCTCTCGGCGGTTTGATAGCATTCAAAAACAGGGTTTGTCACTAAACCATACATCCACCAACACGGAATGGAGCACTGTGGTTGAGTGTGCTCCATTTATGGAAAGAGATTCTATTTCCAATATAATATCAGCCGTAGGAAATTCATAGCAAGTTTACTTACAACTGAGATTTATTTAATGTTTTGAATTCTTGGCAAACTATTTAAGGAATTACTTGCATAAAGGGTACGGTACCTGCAATCTGTAGTTGGAGTCAGCAGTGGCGGCCGCTGCTAAGAACGGGTCGTAATACACACTGCGAATCGAAACAGACAATTGCGTAATATGTGTCAATTTGTAATCGACAAAAGTATAATAAAGGCCATATAAATATAATTCAAATTAAGTATTTTGAAATACACAGAGACATAGACACATTATAAACTAATATTAAATATTGACTATGGGCATATTATGCACAATTAAATATTAAATAGAATGTCACAAAAATCTATAATGTAAAGTGATTATAGTTCACAAATAAGAGTAAAAATTAAAAATTTAAATGTACCTACGAAATTTGTAATTCTATCTATTTTTGTATCTACAAAACTACAATCTCTATATAAATCGAGAACTAATCCGATAACAGACTATTAACACTATAATAATCAACTTTGTTATTAAAACATTATCATATCTCACAACCACAAAGAATTTCAATCAGCTATAACTTCCTCTACGCTAAGTACTTAAATGAAAATCTACAAGATCAACATATTAATATGAAAATTATAATTTAATCATCATTAGTGCAACTCTATGAACATTCTGGTTAATTAAAGAAACACTCAACCGAGGGTATAGAGATCAGCGAACAGCCATTTATTAAATTTACAGCAGAAAATAAACAGTTAATCCTTATGTCCCGTTAACTTAGTTTCACGTCAACAGTCTACCGAAAAAAAAAATGCGTATTAATTTTACGTAACATTCGATCAACAAAGCTATATTTAACACTATTATGTACATATAAACATAAGCAATAAAATCTACTCTTGTTTTTATGCATCGATATCTAATTTACGTATTAGTAATAGAATCAGTATAAGCAATACGAGTATGATCTAACTATGCAAAGCTTTGACTCTAAGTTATTTAGCTTTTCTAAAGTTTTTATACAATTGGTTACAAATATTTTTAGGGAATTCTATACAACTAGATTACCTTAGTACGCGTTAAGTTGCTACTTAAAAACAATATATATCATACCGGACAACACATGGGAGGTAGGGATGTGGTTTAATGATATGTTTGGTATTAGTGCAAGTAGAAGATGAACTATAGCGGTCTTCGTTTCCTGTTAATTTTACAAGGGTATAAAATTACTAAAGTACCCATCTAAACGGTGGTAAGAATTACAGGAAAAATCTCATCATTTAAACTGTGAAAACAAAGATATAAATATTACAGTGAGTTAACATCAAATCCTCTACAGGTACAAGAATAATTTATTTTGAATATTTTTCCTTAATACACTTTAGTTGTCCCGTCGCTAAACAAACGCGTGGTAAAAATCAAAAAAATATATTAAGCTTTTTACGACTAATTTGCAACATCTACGTACTTTTATGACGTCTTTTAATTTAAACCTGTAGAAAATTCTATAATATCGAAAAATTAGGAATGTTATTAGCGTAAATATGGTTCAGAGACACGACTTCAATTTTCACATTTCCTCCGCGTGCAACTTGTTAACTTCTGTAACCATAGTATTATGAACAAAAGTAATGATCTTTAATTATACTGCTATTATTTATTTATATTTTACTCGTGTCTAAGAGCTATAATGTGTCATTCCAGATTGATAATACAGAAATGTCGTGAACCTATATTTTTATGATTTTAACAAATTAAATACGTATTTATATGTTCTCGAAATGTACTTATGTTCACTTCGCGACGTGGACATTTTAGGTAAAATCCTAAGTTAAAAATAGATCTATCAATCTGTAACGAAGTAAATAACTGTCGTCATGTGGGGAAAATTTGGTTAATCAATTTAAATTCAAATTAAAAATTATAAAAATAAGTAATAAACGTTTATCTGAGTTAAATAAAACAAATAGGTAATATCAGTGAAATACAATATTAATCTTCGTTTGTCAATTTTAAACTTTAAAATGTATTCATGTAAAATCTTATTTTTTTAACCGATTGCTTTGAATTTTGCCACTACGTTGATTCTTCGAACACTTGCGTGTTCATACAGAAACATTAGAGCGTTTTAGTTCGAATCAGAATTAACTATATTAGTGAGAAGTAGTCGGTTACTCCACATGACGGCAGCACGGCGTGTTCGGGTGCATAGCGGTGCGCAGTGTGCGGTGTGCGGTACTCACGGTGCATACGCGTGCAACGGCGATGCGTAGGCGGCGCGGGGCAGGACAGCGTGGAGGGGGTGGGGGTGCGCGGGCGGCGGGGGTGGTGGCGGGCGCGGCGAGCGGGCGCGCAGCACGGCGGCGCCGCGCAGGGCCGCGGACGCTACATGCAACACACGGACAGGGCTAGTGCATGCGGGTGCGGGGGCGTTACCTGCGTCGCTGGGCGGCCCGCGGAGCCAGCACGAGCGGCGGCGCGGGCGTCGCGGCCGGCGCGCCGAGCCACGGCCACGTCACGCCGGACACCCGCAGCCCTGCGCACACACCGCGCCTCTACACACTGACTACACGCAGTACACGCAGTACACGCTGTACGCGCAGTGCACGCCACACCTCATACCGTCCGCTGCGACGCCGCCCTCTACCCGACCGCCTCCGGTGCGGTTTGTCGGCCCGTCGGCTCCCCCGGACAAGTGTAACGAGCCACCGGGTTCCACAGTTGTAAAAATAACGGTGCGGTTTTCGATTCGAATGAGATAGCATTCGTCACCCGAATTTGTTATTCTTTCAACATTACGCTGTGACTCTTTACGCTTTTGTTAAATGCAGATTTAAAATGCGAATACGTAATTATCCAATCATTAATCACAAATAAACGATAATCTATGCTATTACTATGCACTAGAATGCAATTCAAATTACTAGGGTTTTGAATATTTATTATTCACATCGAGAATACCGGGAATAACAAGGCCATGCCACATTACAGCACGACTGAAATCACGAAAATTTTATAATTTCAATGCTCATCACCGTGCGATAGATAAAACACAAACCTACTCTTGCTCTAAGAAGCATGGCCGTCGGGGTAATTTACAAATGCTTTAAAATCAATTCGTGACATACAGATTTCATCGAGCAATAGAACTAATAAACCATATAGTCCCACCACATAAGTAAGGAAAGATCATGCTCGAATGAATGTTATTATAATAATAAACGCGAAAGCCTTTGTTGATGAGCGAGGGTAGTACAAGGAGGAAACTCAAAGGGTCTCACCTTCGGGCCACTGCACGCACACTGAAACAAATAAATAGAGTATGTTTTCATAGCCGCAAGTAGCGAAAAGAACATAGCTAAGCTAGCACAAAGAAGACAATCCTAGAAGACATTCTCTACTACAGAACGGAAATATTGACAGTGCAAGATTTAGGTTGCATTCATTCCACGTACGTCAAAACATAGTAAATATTGTTTGCCATTTATAATTAAGTGAAAAATCTAATAAGCCGACTAATTATCGTTCGCTTAGACAAGTGTTATGTAAGGCAACAGTTGCGCCGGAGACAGCCCTCGGGTGTAAGTCTGTGTCCTTAAGTAATTTGGAATAAGATTGATTGATTTACGAATGTATCAAATCGGATTTGTCAATGTATGTTGGTCGACCGGTGCGCGGGTGCCCGGTCGAGTGCCAACGGTGCCAACGGTGCCAATGGTGCCAATCGCGCGACGGGTGTACGTACGCGTTACACAAGTAGCACGCTCGGCGCGCAGACTGTCTCCGGGCGCTGACAGTGGGCTCATTCTCTAAAATAGCATTCACCTACTTGCATTCCGACAACGGATCTAGCCAACATGTAACAAGTGAGTACATTAAACATGAACAACACCGATCTTTATAAGGCCAGCTCTCTCACCCAGAGTGGGAACTGATCCGTTTCTAGCCAGAATAACTGGATGGGTTAAAAAGAGAAAATCCCAAAATTTATTAACATCGGAGACAGGTGTACATTATAAACAAAAGTGTACTATGTACTAGAATTTTTAGGTACATATGTGATATATTTCATTCATTAAATTCGTATGTTATACAGAAATTTCATGAATGTATGATAAATGTGTATGTCATTAATAAAATTGAGTATGTTATTACAATTAATATAAGCTTACCGTTGGGTACCGCCGGAGGTTTCTTTGTCTGCACTCTGGCTGTAGCATTATTAACCTGATTTGAAGTAAACAATGTGTAAGAACCACGACTTAATATACAATCATTCTAGATATTACTAAATCAGTTTAATCTTTTCAGATTTGGACACACACATTATTGTTAGCAAGTTGCAACCTCTATACGTTCCACTTCTAGTCTTTGCTTTCAGTGCTGGCAACTGTGGAGTATTTTTCATGATGTCTCAACTTGCGTGTAATTAGGAATAAAATCAATGAAATAATTATATTTTTGACAACTTAATTTGTATAAAACCCACAATAATAAACGAGATTTCTTTGGATGTCAATCATAATTAATAAAAATAATAATAATAAACAGAAAAATACAGGAATCGAACCCGTAATGACTGGTAGTGGTTATGATAGGTAATTTTGATTTTATATTTGACATAAAATAGGAAACAAAGGAAAAAAGAAGAAAAACCATTAATATAATTTTGTAATTTATACATCTACATCAACCAATAAAGATCCCACAAATTTTGGTGGCACTGGGTTCGTCTTCTGGTTTAAAACTGGTATTTCTTGTATAAACAACACGAGAGTTACATCGAATGCCATAAAGTCGTCTACAAACGTTTCAAATGTTAATGAAAATAAATAATTTGTAATTGCAGTCTTACCTCTGGACTGTGAGAGACGTACGGTTCGTTCTACATTTCTGTGACACTCTCATTCGATCGGCATTTTAAATGACCGTCTAGAGAGTAAAGGGATAAAATAAATAAGGTTTGTTTGTGGATTAGAAAAGACGACGGTATACTTAGTGCTAATATGCGGGGCCGGGTGCGGCCGGCGCACTAGCATGGCATAACTACAGAGCAGACGAGCGCAGGTTGCGGTGTGTGGGCGTGGGCGTAGGAGCGGGATGTTATAAGTTACATAGTGCTACGGATGGTATTCATTGAGTCATGCACACCTCTATCTTTCTGCCCTCAACCACGGTGCCGTGAAGACGCTCTCGTGCTCGCTCCGCATCACCACTATTTGCGAATGTTACAAAACCGAATCCCTGCATGCAAGACAGACAAAACATGCATTAAAAACAGCGTCGCTCAAAAAACAACGTGCAACAAAAATTAACATTTATGCATTGCATATTCTTTATTTAAATATTCTAGTGTAATATCGAGAGAACGATATTGTTTCCATTACGTTGATAGTTTGAGCGCAGTCTAGCTGAATGGATACACATAAGCGTTGGATTACATTAAATTATTACAATGTCGCTCGACCTAGCAGTTTGTACTATTGGAAAGTTTTTAATAACGTTGTACACGTTGTAAGGATTCCTTTGAAAGCTAATTTGACAGACACTACTTTAATCAAAATGACTAGAAGTTTCTGTGTGGAATGTTAGCTGCAATTTGTTCTATGAAACTCACCGGTCATGCATCAACTAATTTTATCTAAAAAGTAAAAGGGTTCAGCTAGGCAATGATAATTATTTCAATCAAAATTTCAGAGGA
Source organism: Phocides pigmalion okeechobee (assembly GCA_018251015.1). Taxonomy (NCBI): domain Eukaryota; kingdom Metazoa; phylum Arthropoda; class Insecta; order Lepidoptera; family Hesperiidae; genus Phocides; species Phocides pigmalion. The sequence continues at coordinate 8,109 of DWON01005690.1, forward strand.
ATTCTCTATATCAGCCGTCAGCACATTGTGCTCAATATGTGTTGCCACTGCTGACGCCAGACTATTGGGTTCAACTATATTGTTTTGTTACAAAACACACGTACCTAAAGCCTTTTTAATGTTTTTATGATATTGTGCATGAACTGTACAGTGCTAAAATCTAAATATTCAATAATAAAATCAAAGCAGTATTTATAACCTAGCATACGCCACAAATGTTGTATACAAGTGCTGTAAACACAGTTTCCTTTCTGTTACAGTTGAAAAAAACTATAATTATAATCGGACGTGCTTCGTAAGTTAAACTACGTCATACGAAAATACACGGTGATAACCCATAGATACAAAAGCAGCTAGCACAGCACACAATACAGTGGAAGAGACGAGTTGCGAAAGTGGCAAACAAGTTGCTGATTGTACGAAACGCTTACATTTATAAAAGCATGACAGCTCTATTATTAATACCATTCTGAGTGCACATATTTATCGTACATAAATCATTACATTGGGCAGAGAGAAAGAGATATAAGGAGGCTACATATAAAAATATATAAATGAATAGGAAGCGAGGGCTAGCCGCCCGTCCATCGCTCGCGATCCGACACTGGGAATGCAACACAACGCGACAACGGCGGCGACGACTCGACACGAGACACGAGAAGACACTACTCACTTTAGAGATAAAGCCAAACTAACAGATGCGCCAAAGTTACTTCTAGGAATATGTAACTCGTGTTCACAGTATGTATTAACAGAGTATTTAGAGTCAGAGAATTACACATGCCCAAATCTAGTAAAATATGTATTAAATTCCCTTGTTAGGAAGCGCATGACTGACAGTTCTAGTATTATAACAAAATGAACTGAAAATATTAACATTTTAATTAAAATAGACAAAATTAAATTTCAGAATGACAGATCACCCAAACTACACATGAACCGACACGAACCAAGAAATAAGTCAGCGTGGTGGTCGTCTATGACAATGGATATTCCAATAATAAATAAAATAGGTGCGGTGCAGTTTGGATGATTATATTAACGATATTAGTGATGAATAATAGAGCTGTCCTTAAAATATGACTTAGAAAATCAGCTGTTATAGTGACGATGCATCATTCTCTAATACTGCATATCCCATGTGAGGCACTGAAGAAAAAATAATTTGGAGCTATTATATCAAAAGAGTAAAATACGTTTTAGACATGAGCGAGCATGGACTACTGTAGGGGCGGTCACCAAACTGACACAAGGAAAGCAGTAAACACGAAAAAGCGATCAATCCAATCAATCTTAAAAATATTTCAATAGTATTCATTTCTATGCAATTATCTCGAGGGAATTGACAGTTACATTTTAGTTGTTTTTTGAGTATTGTAAAGTATGAATATTTATTATATATAATATATATAAGTATAGTATATATATATTACTGTATCACGTTATGCCTTTGACTTATTTTTAAAAAGTTAAAAAAAAATAACATTAACTTTTATTTTGGCCCAACAACCAAGGTAACCGAGTAAAAATATGTCAGAGGCATATTAAGTACATTACAATTCAGTAAAATTTCAGTTGGATTACAGATTTATAGACATTATTAATTAATGATAATATACAATGCCATTAGAGATACTGCACCAAACATTAAAACCAAGAATATGCTATAAGAAGGAAGTTTATTCAAAACACGATTAATACTTAACTAAGCCCATTTGCCTTTCAACTTTAATTAAGCAAGGATGTTACAATATTTAAATCGAATCAAATATATGAGATAACACGTTTACGGGAAAATATTCAGTTATTACTAGTTTGGGCAGCAAATACTAAGTAATATTCATCAGCCTCTAGCTATTGCTTTTACTTAAAAATGTGAATATATTTGAAGTAATCATATGTGTCAAAAATAACTGAGAGCAATAGCTATGAGTGCTATATTCGGTAAATCAAAGGAATGTTTTACTGTGCGCGCCGTTTGTTCGGATTCACAGTCAAGACCAAAAATAAGTATGACTCAAATCAGAAATGGACTAAAGGCCTGCAAAACAATATATTGGTTTGATAAGTGACATATTGGCGATCTTTAGAATTGAATTAAAATTGGGGATGTTATGTTCGTAATACAACGAATACGATTAAGGATAAGTTATTGTAGAGTTGTGAATTAATATGAGTATACATTCCTTTAATTTATCTGAGAAGCAAGGAGTACATTATATGGATTTGGAGGCATAAAATTAAAATGATTTCATGAAATATTGTTTTATTGTGATTTCGGAATGGCTTTAATGTTTTCATTGCTTCTTTAATTTTATAGATAAAGTAGGCCCAGTATAAACGATCAATATTTCATATTTGGTAGTGTAATGGGTGGAATTTTATTGTGGACTCAAATATCATATCTTTGAAAACTCGCTAGTTTCAATTTAGCTGAGTGCAAATAATCATTTATTCTGGACCTTATTAAAATAAATTCATGTAAGTAGCCTCAATGAAATCCAACTGATTTCAAGGGGCTACTTAAGATAAAATTATACGAGAACTATAAAATAGTGCTTACCTTTGAGCCACGTTCGTTGAAGATAATTTCTACATCAAGTATTGTGCCATATTGCTGAAAAGCAAAACGAGGATTATATAAATAACGTTAAAGGTTCACTCGCTACGTATAGCGATAACTAATTGAATCATGCCGTGCTTTCAGGTCGGGGAGTGCGAAGCGAAGTGCGACTCACCCCGAACATGTTGCGAAGGTCGGGATCCCTAAATCTGAAGGGTATGTTGGACACGTGGAGGCGCTTGGGCTGGGAGGCCTGTGAGACGGGCACGAGGGTCTTATCGGGCGCGGAGAGGGCGGCGTGCGCGGCGTGCGCGGCGTGCGCAGCGGGCGTGGCGCCCGCAGCCACAGCCGCGCTTACTGCCGCCGCGGCCGCGTGCGCCGCTGCCGCCTGCTGTGCCACTGCGGCTGCCGCCACGCTCACCGGCGTGCTCTCCTCCGTCGCCTCCGCTTCGCTTTGCTGCAACATGCCCGATCCACAACGTTATAGGTATACGACCACATTCAAAATTAAAACCTTATAAATTTTTAGTCCTCACTACAATATAAAAGTGAAACTTTGAGAAATTGAAGCTGCAATAGTTAACAAAAGTCACTTACTGAGTTATTATTTTGATTTTCTACTGAATTTGTTTGGTGTGTCTGAGGCTGTGGTTGCGGTGAAAAATTTGTAGGTGGCAACGCAGCTTGTTGTGGTGGGCCTTCGCTTTTAACCAGGGGAGCCTGCGGTGCGGCGGCGGGCCCGGTGTCTTTCACGCCAGCCAGCGCGTCGCCGTTGGCCGCGAACTGCGCCGCGGCAGCCGCAGCCGCCGCCGCCGCATTGAACGGGGCCGCCATGCCCGTTCCCACCATGTGCTGAAATTGTATCACATTTACCATTAATTAAAAATGTTTACAAGAGCAAAAACATTATACCATGTTTACTAATAAAATAAACAAATTAGAGCAAAGACAAAATATTAAGTTAACCCGCGGCGGCATCACGCCAAACGTATCACTGCTTTATAGCAATAGTGTAGCACTGCTCTATTCTAGATTGAAAGGCGTTTTAAGGCTTTATAAACGCGTTTCAGTAAAACTCGCAAAAGTGGCAAATCATCTATTATATGATAAAAGTCTTGTTTTATGTGAAACAGATTATAGACGTCGATTTATGGCAGTAATAACATGACATCATTTGAATTTCATATGCGTGTGAGACCTCAGAAACATTATACAATTTAATTATTACAAGGATTGATTCGTTCAAAAGGTTCAATGTTTTTACATCCGCATTATAACGGCCAACCGATTAAATGCTCGATGCACAAGCATTAGCAGCCTGCTTAGAATCATGTCTGTGATAGAATTGAGGCAGTTCACGCTAATTATTTATCTACATGAGCCTGTGTATAGGTACAATAATTGAAATAAAGGCATTTATAGTTAAACTGATTGTATTCATTCTGTATTAAAATAAGCAATAATATTATGTATTGGTTTCGCCTGAAATAATTCATACCTACCTTTTAAATAACGGTGGGAAATGACGTGATTCAGCGATATACAAGCAAACAAGCAAATATTTCTATTCCTGCATCGTCAGGTAGTAAAGGGAACGATCCGCAATTTACATAATGTAATAACCACGCTCGGCATTGTGTATTAGGCACCGCTTCACTGAAGCAGTCACGAGGTTACTGCGTCCTTAAACTAATAGAGACACGGGAACGTCGCCGTTGTATTGTAACAACGCAGGTAAATTGAATCAATGTACCCCGGTCTTAGTATACTTGTATGTGCTTTATTTGTTTACTGTGACCAGACGCGAGTTTATGTGATGATGACAAATTTCTTACCTTCCATTCGTCAAAGGCAATAATAACGCAATGGCAAGATTTCGGTCAAGAAAGGGATTTCAGAATAATGATCCCCTAATAGTACGAAGTTCTAAAAATTTTGAATCAAATATAAGTAATTTGGACTTATATGTGAAAGTTTAGGTTTATCACTAGGCCGTTCTATTGCGATTCAAGCTGACTAAATATGTAAATATTGTTTGCACACGATATGGCAGTTCTTATTTTGGCTATAGCAAATGCGATTTCTTGGTACACAATCGTGACATAGATAATTCTGAATACCCAGTAGCCGATGGTCGAGTGTGGATAGGAAACTTGACAGAGATCAAGAGCCTAGAAAAGCCGATCTCCGTTTTTCACTGAAGAAAATTCAAGCATGAAATAATTTATGCCTCGACCCTTTATTCATTATCAAGAATTTAAAAAGCACATAATACTTTTTTACCAGAATAATTTCGCGAATTCAAAACATATCTCAAGACGCGTATACTAATTCTGTCGTAATAAATACCACCACTAGTTACAGTTGACGTTTCTGGGCTACGAATTGGAATATTGACACCAGGAGCTCGGTGCCAAAACCCGAGCACCCTATCGCGTACTATAGTCGATACGAATAAATATGTAAGTACGTAGGAAAAGGTGAAGGGTACGGCTACATCTTTTAAAAGCTATCACCTTACTGGCCGTTCCGATGGCTGTCGAATCGAAATATAATAAATTTTAGAGATATGCATTATGAAATAAAAAGGTATTTCTATTTTTATATTCTACTGCTGTACTCTTTTCACAACTAAAGGTGTCCTGGAGGATTGTACCACGATACTCCAATGCGGTTTGGTAGAAATAAGGGTTAGTGGCCAACCGGACTGTCAGATATATTCAAACTGCCCAAAAGACCTCCGATAAGGTTTCAAAACTGCCATCTATGGAATACAAGCTGGGTCGTCACGAAAGGCGCATTAAATTTAGCCATTCGTGTTCATCCATCCACCTCCCGACCGCATCTGTTCCCGTTACTTACTTTTCCGACTTTACTTTCCCATATGTACAAGCTACGGGGCGGGGCCAAAATGACGGTTATAGTAAACAAAAGTTAAAATAAAAAAAAACATGTAATTCTATTTTCCTGTTTAGCTTTCCGAGTTTTACAGAGAGCGGGTTCTAAGTTTCATCTATATAATAAATCTGTTAGTTCATCACTCACAACGTGATTAAAATTATATCACTACAGAAGAAATAAAAGCAATGAAAGGGACACACTAATATTTCGAAAACGCTCCTCCTAAAATATATTGTGAGATGTAGAACTTCACTTGGAGGTACGGGCTATCAGTGGCCTTAACCAGGACAAATACAGATACAAATATTTAAAGTATATTATGAAGTAAGACTTAAAAATGGATGTTGTCTATGCGCAACAGGGATAAAACGGTACTTGCTAGAAAACAATTGATGTCACATATTAAAGATTACTTGGTTTTTGAAACAAGTTTTGTAGTCATATTCCTTCATCCCGCAAAAACTAATGAACCTATTTTGACGAAACTTGGTGTAGCGATAACGTACTATTAAAGTGATTATAAAAACTTATTTTGGTATTTTTACTTTTGTACACCCCTCGAGCCTGTTTCTCTCGATGGTTGTCTGGAAGGAATCGCTAATTGTATTTTTCAGTATATAAATATGAAATACTGATTGCGGCAGAATTTATGTCATTTTCAATATCAGAAAAACTTAGATTAATTATAGTTAAAAAACCGGCGAAATGGTCATTAGGACGGAATTGATTGAAAATAGTATTTAGAAATATGTTATTGTATTTTCTTTTATTTCAAATTAAGATTTTATGATATTTTTTTACAATGTGGTAAGATAAGATAGTGTTTGTAATCAAATAATTTCAAAATTCATTAAACTAGTATCCAGGACAAGATATAAAACGAAAGCCTACGTATTTCAATCATAGTAAATAATAATAAATAGGTATACTGGGGTTAATAGTCGTCGTTACTTTAAACACGATTCACAAATTCAGTTTCATTGTGAATAAAATACATACATGTAGTGTAAACATTTTCCATTCTTCATATGATACGTGATGCGATTTCAAAAGTAATTTGTGCTCTATACACGCGTTTCC
>DWON01005691.1:0-14651 GCA_018251015.1 Phocides pigmalion okeechobee
ATGAAGAACATGTTGCTTTACGGCGGGTTATGAGGGTGGCGGTGGTGCCGCCCCGGACGAGCTCTAACGGCTCTACCGGCTCTACAACCTTTATTATAATATTCTTAAACTAGCCGTGCCCACGTCTTCATCGGTGATGATTGAATTAAATTTATATAACATCTTTATTTGTTAACCAATTTTAATAAAAAAAAACACTAACTGTTAAGTGAAGCCCTTCGCAATATAATGCGTAAAAATTAGCTTAATCTATATATATAATAAAATTGTAATTGATCACTGTCTGTATATGTGATATATATATATAAAAAATCATAATGGGGTGCCTTTATATACACAAGAGAACCTAAAACAATGTATTTTCGTTTAGTCTATTTGTCTGTATATGTGTATGTTTGTGCACACTAATCTCAGAAACGGCTTATCCGAATTGAAAGTAGTTTTCACGATTATATTGTGATGGGCTTCATTTAACATTTAGTGCTTCTTTCATTCAAATCGATTAACAAATAAAGAAGATATGTCAATTTATGTAACACATGAACGAAGTCGCGTGCAAAAGCTCGTTTCTAATAAGATTTAAGTTCCATATGAAGTCGTACGTAGATATTGCTACTCGACTAAGATTGTCGCCTCAATTGCATTGTATACAGGTTTAAATCTTTTTTATGTGAGAAGAGGAGCAAACGAACATGCAAACCACCTGATGTTGAGTAAACGCAGCCCATCCACGTACAATCACAAACACGATTTGAAATCTTATCTTAGCTCGAAAGTAGATACGTTGCTACTCTTGAGGACTAAGATGGTTGCTTCGCTTCAATGCGTAGTCGGCAACCGAAGCTTTCCAACCGAAACACAGGTAATGCTTTACCGCGGATTATGAGGGTGACATATATGTATTTAAGAAAAACTTTATGTACGACCGGAAATACCTATCTACGGTCTACCGAAGACCATCTTTGTTTTTGTACTTCTCTGTAAACTGGTCGTTAAGAATGGTCGTGAAGAATGTTTTTTTTTTACTACAGATACACATATTACCAAAGAAGCTAAGAAACAAATGAATAGCGCAAATGACGAACTAAGCATAATTATAAGTTCACCAACTCATAGGCACTGCAACGACCCCAGCAAGGCTTGTTAAGAGAAATCAATGCCTAATTAATTAACGTCCAACCAACTTTCCATTGCATGCTGGGTGTGTAAACAAAAACCTTCGAAATCCTTAAGAATCCACGGCTCGAGAGCTCGCCAATTAAAGGTACGCTCATTCAACTTTGAAGTCGGATTCATTTTTTTATTCCGTCGGGGGCTAAAACAAAACCCGGTGCAGCAAGGGGCGACAGGGCCAAATGCATAAACAGGGTGGGGGAGGCAAGAACACAAAAATGGGGTGCTAAGAGGCCCGGCAGCCATCTTTGAAACTCTCCCCCGCTTGTCGATTTTGCGCGATGGGAAAATGCGGCGATAATTTTTTCTGCACTGAACGTTGGCTCTGATTTTTATGATTACGACAAGATTGATGTGCGATGATTTATGTACTTCAGACTACAGATTTTATTTTTAATTAGCACTCGCTTTTGCTCCCCACTGCATTCGCTTGCATCGATTTTACAAAACTTTAAAGGTGAATGAATATGAAGTTAAACTAAGCTAATCAAATCAAATGAACAATAATTAGTAGAAGTCTATCCACCGGGAAGATACCGTTGCACTCATAATCTGCCGTAAAACATTCTTGTAGTTCGGTTGGAGAAGTGTCTTAGCGACTATACTCACAAGCATGGCGAACATTTCAGTCTTCAAGAGAGGCAATGAATCTATCTGTACACGATGTCCGGGACTTTAGTCCTGTTTGATGTTGTAAGTCGATGTCAACGGACCGCAAGGTCTTCATCAAATGGCCTACACGCTCATTCACAACTTCTTCAACAAAAAAATATCGATATTCGTCCTTAGATAAAACTTTTTCCCTTACAAAAAATGAGGTCTGCGCGCTCTTTTACTACTCTTCTAATATAATAAACTAATATGTAAATAAATGGTTCGCTAACGACCTAATTGACATATTTTCACTTAAGCTACCTCAGTTTCGCGCTTTTTCTTAAGAAAATACCAAATCAGTTAAATAGACTAGTTATTAAAACAATGTACCAACTTTTTATGATTAAAATAAAATATCTTTATTACTTTAGTATTAGGTACGTAACTAAATTCATTGTTTTTACGTGAATTTCAAGACTTTATTTTACACTAGCTGTATCCTGTTGTATACTAGCTGTACGCGTTGCTACGCAACCAATTAAAATAAATTTGAGGGAAAGACATTACACAAAAATTCAAATCATTTTATTGATTTTTTTCGTGGGCTCATGCACAAAAACTTTGCTAAGTCTATAAAAGACATACAGACAAACGTTCATATTTATATACAAGAAATGTTTCACATTACCAATTTTGCAAAATATTCACACAAATATTCTTCTATAACTTCTTGTCATTTCGAAGGTACCTCAACATCAAAATGCTTATCTTATATGTTTGTTCATAATGACAACAAACTTTAGTGTTCAATATACACAATTTTCTCTTGAGGCCATTGTCTTGTTGACTTCCTATTTTTAATACCCTGTAACTCAAAACCTGAATTAAAAAAACAGTAAAGGAATTGTTTTGATGAGAAATTTCACCTTTCCAAATAGCATAAATATGTCTGAAAACTAGACTTTATGAGATGAGATATGAATCATTATAGCCATTAAAAATTATAAAATTTGTTTCTCACAACTTATTTAATAAAATTAATTTGGAATAGCATGCAGTGTTCACCTGAAAAATATCAGGTATTTAGCCTCAGTATCATCAAAATCAAAATATTTTTATTCGAAGTAATTTCTTTACAGAACTCTTTTTTAAAAGTCAATAAATTACCACCGACTTGTAAGAAGTTTATGTTTAGAGAGGAGGTGGTGAAAAAAACTCCATATTGTATTTAATTTAAGTAAATAGTATATTTATTTACTTTACGTAATAAAGTAACAATTGTTGGTAAATCTAATAAATAAATAAACCTAAATGTTTTTGAGAAAAATTATAATTGACTTCAAATAGTGAAGTTAGAAATCTTTTTATGTCTTTGCATTTAACTTAACTTTGCACTGCCATTAATTAAGTTTGCAACAACTTTTTCAACTTTCTGAAGAACTCTATGATGCCTAACAGATACACAAAGTTAGAAAAAATGTTAGGTTTCCTTAAAAATTCAGCATCAATGGAGACCCGAGGTATTGTTCAAAATAAATTCTGATTTTTGTGTTTAAAAATATATTTTTTAATGATAGAGTTAGGATAATCGTAATAGTTTTTTGTATATAAATGGAATTGGCAAATGAAAATGCAATCCACTTGATGGTATGGTTACTGCCATACATGGACGTCTATAACCAACCTCATAAAGAACAAAAGTCCTACTTGAAGTCGATCACAATGCGTTGCTACTCCTGAGGACTTTGGAACTTTGGAGGACCGTCACGAATCCAGTTAATACAAAAAAAAATACAAACCTTCAAAAGAGTGTACACAAGAGATGGGTGGGGAGACTTTTTCAATACAGAACATAAAAATACATTATCGAATGATTATCCAAGCGTGTCCCAGGGTTGTCGATTCAAAGGCGAACAAAAAATTCTACACGCGTTCATTATTTACACAAAAGGAATAGGCAGACCCAATACCAATCAATATCTATTATGTACCAATAACCCAAACGAGACCCGTACAATTTAGATGTGGGGTGACGAATCGTATAGAAAAAACGGTGAGGGTGGAACCCCTAATTTTTTACATTATTTTTAGGGGACGCCGGGCCTAATCGGAGCCGTCTAATACATCTCTATGTACTTATTTATGGAGTAAGAGGTGATTGGGGTAAGAGGTATTCGTGCCCTCAGTTTTTTCTCGTGCCCAGTCGATTTCAATGTAGATAGGGATAAAATACAAATAATTAAATTGTAGCTGGTAGTTCATGGATTATATGGCTTGTCTGCAAGAATATTGTATTAACTCTAAAAACGTACTTTAAGCGATTAATTTTTGTAACGTATTTTGTTAGTCGAACTGTATCATTAATTCAGTTAGTGCCAAATTTTGACATGATACTGTATTCTACCGGACAAGCGATATATTGATTTTAAAGTCAGTTGCAAACTTGCGATTTAATTCGCGATTTTGCAACTAGATTACAGATTATAAGTCGCATACCATAAATTGATTTTAAACTCAGTATTAAATAGTGTAATTATTAATTATAAACAATTATAATTTTGATAGTATAATTATTAGTTATAAATAATTATGATTGTGAGTACATAATTTACTGTAAAATTAGTGTGAATATGTCTCGTTATTAATGTGTAAAATGTAATGAAAGGTAAATGAAATAATTAAAACATTTTTTTAAAAACGAAGTAATAAATATTATGAGAGATAAAATAAGTAAGTTGTTAAGTAAATTCCTTGATAATATAATTATGTTCATTTTTATTGGACCTAGTAAAAATTACGATTATTACATACATATCATGAAATTTATTATATTTTCTGTTTATGTATAACTTGACTCAGCTTGCTCTTTATTAAAACTTATTCATAATTTATATAGTAATGTGCCTGTAGTTCTTAAATCATTTTAATATTCGTAAATATTTTAAATAATTATTAAATACGGAGTAAGGTAAAGAAAAATTGTACTCACATATTGTACTTTTTACCTTTTATTTTTCATTAATCATTTACTCAGAATATTATGTCATTTACCACACTATGACTTGGTAAGGTAAAATGGATTCCTGCGGTTTATTATGTCGAAGGCAATAAATATTACTTTAAATGAACAATTAACATAAAACATTTTCTCAGTGAACCTATAATTACTGTGTAAGATATGGAATTAAAATTATAAGCCATTACATAAAAAAGAATTTATGATAGAGTCATGAGAAATAATAGTCATTATTATATAAAATCGTCTGATTATTAATAAGTAATATGATGCGTGTGCAACTGATGCAGTTGTTAGAGCTCAAAAGTGAAATATTATAATTATTTCATTTATTTTGTATAGGCCTAAATAGGCATTCATAACATTTTGTTACCTTTTTTCCTCTTTACCACCAATTCAGGAAACTAATTTTGTCGAGAAGCTCCGGCAAGGAATATCTTAATATGTATGTATGTGTATATATGTATGTGTCTATAACTTATATATTTTGTACATATACAAGTGAAGTACCATCGTCACAACCATTTCAGGTATATAGGAATTCTGGCAGTATGTGCGTGTGGCAGCCGGTTCACTTACAAATGAAACTACCATCTTAGGAGTAGTAACCCATCTGCGATCAACTTCGAGTGGGACTCTTGTTGAACAGGTGTTTATGAGTGTCAATTAACACTTACCATCATTCAAAAACATTCATAATTACCTCATCATGTTATATACTTTTAAAAAATAAGTTTTAGATTATGTATCAGTAATATACTTAGTACAATATTAATATCAAATAATGAACACATACAAAAAATCAATACAATTAGTAAATTAAAAAGACTCCTAAAATTATTTCCAACATCTAAAAACTACTGCGTATATTAATTTTACTATGTAACGGGTACTCACGATTAACGCTTTTGAATTACCGATATTTCGTTAACCGTTAGTATCCGAGTAGTAGTTAGTAGTAGTAGTTAGTAACCGATATTATTTTTAAACTGCATGAATTGTTTCGTAATATTAATAACACCGATAAAGTCTCCAGTCTGCTTATTGCCTTACAATTGACTACAACTTGCTAGCTACGTCATCCAAAATCGCAAGCCCGCAACCAGCCTAACGAAACGTTAGTAATCAATCGACGGAAGCAAAATCGGTGACCATTGTGCTATAAACCCTAAATTTTTCCCACGTTTCGAGAATAGTATGCAAATTTCACGATTGTAACTCGCCCGGAAGCTGGGACATTCAAACGAGCGTCTTTTCTTGTACTTAGCGATTTGAATCACAAAGAGTTCTTACCTCATCTCTATGTCAATGAGCATAAAGGTGAGATTCGCTTGTTTCCCACGCCGTCATGAGATGTATAGTAGTGATTGCTTTTTTCCTAATCTATATGGATAAGGAGGATTTGCCGTCCGGTTCAGTGACTACTTCCGTTCAATATGGCCGGAAGTTGGTGACGTATTGTCAGTTTGAACAGAGCTGATTTAAATTTTGATTTAATTCTGCATTATAAACGGCAGAGAGACTCAAAAGGGTTCTTAAATCATGGAATCTTAGTGCCATTGGTAATATGGTAGTTGAAAGTATTTACATATGATTGTAAACTAATACTATCGCGGTAAATTGCAGGGAATTTATTCATTTTACCATGTACCGGCAACTTAAAATTAACGATTTTAAATTTTTGATTGCCCGTATTTCGAACCAGTTGCATAGCTAATCACGGTTGATCATGACCACGAGCCATGCAACTATTTCGAAATATCGGCAATCAAAAATTGTTAATCGTGAACCCAGCACATAGTAAAATGAAGTATATACTTAAAAATATATTAAACCAATGTCTACGTGTAAAGATCAAAATTCATGTGTTCATTTGGGACGAGTGGCAAACAAGCATCCATCTATCTAGTGTTAAGTGTCACAGGAGTCCATGGTCATCTACATCTAAATGTCGCATCTGTGTTGGCACATTGGTGTCGTGCAACTCCTGGTGACTGAGATGGTCGTATGTAAGGTGACAAGTGGTAGTACAATAGTTCGGGGAGGTGGTGGTACCTCATAATCCGCGGTAAAGGAACTCTTGTGTTTCGGGTTGAGAGGTGCTGTTACCGGCGACACTTAAAAGCGAAACGATCTTAGTCTTCAAGAGTAGCAACGCATCTACGTACGAACTCAGATAGGACTTCAATTCTGTTTGTCCAAAAACAACCGTATGTGGATGTCTATGGCCTTCAGCGACTACTTACAAACAGTTGACCTTCGTATTCAATTGCTCTCAAAAAAACGTTACAAAAATACGTTACTTACATCAAAAAAACGTAACTTTCCCTTTAACTCGCCCTTAAATAAGTTTTATTTAAAAGCGTATCTCATCAGTTAATCTACAAGAAAACCATTCACAAAAAGTCGAAATATTTAACAACTTAACACTAAAGCCCTCTAAACTTACAAAGTAGATAAAACTGAATGGAACCGGTTTGAAGCGGTTTCTCTTATTGTAAGTAATACTATGATATCACAGATGGCAGGTCAATAACGGATATATTCAAGTATTTAAAGCGATGTTGAAGGAAGTATTTATGTTACTAAGCTTAAATTTTGATGGGTGACCGTTGGTAGACAAATTTTATACGCGCTTTCCTGTTTTTTAGTTGGTCCTAGTTGTTGTCCATAGCTGGCGTCCGTCATAAAACTGTTTTTAGAGCATACGACGGGGTGGCAACTAACGTATATTTCCACGTCGGAGTAAGCTCAGCTCAACACGCAGAAAGTGTGTTGAAGTAAGCGTAGATCAGTACGCAGAGTGGACATTGGAGTAAGCTGAGTTCAATACGCAGAAACGGAGTTGGAGTAAGCTCAGTTCAATACGCAGAGAGGGTATTGGAATAAGCTCAGCTTAGTACGCAAAGAGGGTGTTGGAGACGCTTTTTCCTATAATGGGAAGGGGCCGCATAGGTCTTCGCCTACAATAGGACACTGCTTGCGTGCTATATATTTTAACCATGACGTTCATTAAGTGTATGTAAATACCTTACAATGAAATAAAATATTTGAATTTGAATTTGAATTCATAATAATTCAGTGAGCAATAAGAAAGAAATTTTGGAAATTGCGTTTCTAATAAAACTGAACATGAAAACTTGTATAATAATTGATTCCTCTTATAGATTTATTTCGAACATACATGTAGAATAAAAATATCTGCATGATGTATCAGAATCTATTGTAATATCAATACCGATGCCGGCAAAAGGCGCGGACAAAAGTTAGTATACTATAAGTCTATGCACTTATTTTTTGCTATGATTTGATTTACACTTAATACATTAAGAATGATTTAAAGATATCTTAAACGCAGCGTTTTAGTATTAAGACATGGTTATTAAAACACATAAAATATTTAAACTATGCGCGCTGACATTTTAAGCACAGTTTTAATAAACTGTTATTATGTCCAGGCATAAGACCCAAACATACAGACGACACGACATCAAATCGTGATCATCACAACTAAAAGAAGAACTATAGTTTGACCGGGGAGGTACCACCACCGCCCTCATAATTCGCCGTAAAGCATTACTTGTGTTTCAGTTTCAGAGGTGCGATCGCCGGCTACCCTTTGAAGTGAGGCGACCATCTTAGTCCTCAGGTGTAGCAACGTGTCCACGTCCGAGCTCAGATAGGTTCTTGGTCGTGTTTGTGGTTGTACGTAGATGTCTATGGGCTGCGACTACTTAACATCAGGTGGTTTGCACGCTCGTTTGCTCCTCTTCTCATATAAAAAGAAACCATCGTAATACCTTCGATGGCACATCACGACGAGATCTCGTATCGTGAAAATGTATCGTGCGTAAAACTCACGATATCGTGCCAAACAGACAAAAATTGCAACAACTATTATTTTGACTGCTTTGAAAAGAATGCCGGGAGTTTTTCCGCCGACTTTTTCCCCCGGTCTACCTTAGCCAACAGGGTGCTCAAAGCCGATGTACAGATTTTACATTGTACCCTTGACATTCATTAAGTGTATGTAAATACCTTGCAATGAAATATTTTTTTTTAATTTGAATTTGGTTTCTATTGCGTTATTAATTGCCCCTAATATTTGTTTCTCTCATATATCTTCTACGAACAGACAGTGATCAATAATATTTATTATTTGTATAGGTATTTTACGGTTTCCACAACACAACTCACCAATTGCAGTACGACACGACGTCGCGACGCGACACGATATATCGTATCGTGTGTTGGTTTTGACCCTACGCCGCAATATGCTATGATTTATGCTATTTTTGACCTTAAATTGTTCAGATAAAAAGTAGAACTATTAACAACTGTGAAGGAAGTCTAAGGCTGACTGTTGACAAGTAAAAATTGTTTTTGTATCGTGTATCCAATACAAGTTAGACGCGCGGGTTCACCCGTGTGCTTTTTATATCTATGCTGCTTTGGCTTCGAAGCTTAGAATTAAAAACACGCAATTCGATATATAGTTTAGTCCGTAATATTTTTTATTATAAACTTTATCAAAAACGATTTAGTGAGTTTCGAGTTTAGTGCAAATGTTTTTATTCTAAGCCTAATCAGAAATGATTTAGTGACTTACTGGATTAGTCTCAATATTTTTTGTTCTAAGTTTTATCAGAAACGATTTAGTGATTTTTGATGTTCAACGTGTTCAGATGATCAGAAATTAACTCACAGCATTGAACCTAGAATCCTGAAGTTTACATCTAGGTCGTTTGTATAGCCTACGAGAGCACTAAGGAAAGAATTTTCGGAATCCTGACTCTAAAAGGGTAAATATATAGACTTACTTTAAATATATATATATATATAAGTGGTAAGAAGAGAGCCGCATGATTTATTATAACGACGATTTCTGCGTCAGGAAAGCCGGATGCAAAATATAGTCTGTCATAACGTTGAGTATTTTTGTTGAATTTAAATAAAGATATCATATTTAATATTTAATTCATCATAATTTCTCTGCTTGTGTAAATAGTTTTACTGCCATTTATTTTTTATTTTTCTATTAATACTGAAAAATGAGTTTGTTTGTAAATCTGTCAACGTTTTTCCCCGCCACCGCAGTTTAGCCATGACCACGAGCCATGCAATTCGTTTGAACACAGCATTAATCGTAAATACCCGTTATATAAGGAAATTGTTTAAATTCCGCGATGACATTAGTTTAAAATAGTGAATTTGAACTTAGTTATAATTAGATTACAGACAGACTTTTCCATCTTTTTAGCTGTAGACCCTTTGTTTCGTACGCAGATGTGTTCAAAAGGTGTAATGAAAGGATCCAGTAACATAACATAAGTTATAAAATGCAAATTGATCACTTGATAAACATGCAAAGCAGTTCGCAGCAATATAATAATAAACAACAAAAACGGCACAAAAAAGGCAATACTTAAAAAATGGCAGATGCATCTTGAAACAAATAAAAATGAATTGAAGTTTTATTTCAAAATTTCCCTTCATTGCATTGTAATGACATTTTTTTTTTAAATTTTAACCAAAAAAAATAACCCTTACGTTTTTTCTAAGTTTGTCTACGTATCCAGAAAAAATGGTCCGGGATAGAATTAAACCGACGTATGCAAATAAGATGAAAGTATTCGTGCACGAAATATGGTATTAAAAACGACGAGGGTTACTTCGGACGGGTCGGGGTTCGAACCGGTATGCACGGATTTTTTGTGGACGAGCGATAAGTTAGGCAAAAAAAACTAAAAACTGCCGAGTTCATATGCGTACAATTATAAATAGTTTCAATATAATTTTGCACAAAAAATCCTATTATTTTGTTTGAGATATTATTACGTCTGTGTTGACGTCAATAGAATGCACGAATAATTTGTGAGATAGCTAAAATTTAACAAAAATCACAGTATATTTTCAAGTTACACATATTGGTGGGAGGAACTGCAGTTCGACCGGGAAGGTACCACTGCTGGCCTCATAATCCGCTGTAAAACATTACTTGTGGTTTGTTTGGAGAGGTGTGGTTGCCGTCTACACTTTGAAGCGAGGCGACCATCTTAGTCCTCAGGAGTAGCAACGCATCTATGTTCGAGCTCAGATAGGATTTCAGTCGTGTTTGTAATTGCACATGAATGTCTATTGGCTGCAACTCCTTACCATCAAGGGGATTGCATGCTCGTTTGCTCTTCTTCTCACATAAAAAAAAGTTTATCCAGCTTCTTATTATCGAACTAATATTATAAAAAACAACATGAAAATTTGTGAGGAGGTATCGCCCTTTCACGCAAAATCTACTGAAAGGATTTCGAAAAAAAAAGTTTATCCAGCTTCTTATTATCGAACTAATATTATAAAAAACCTGAAAATTTGTGAGGAGGTATCGATGTTTGTTACCCTTTCACAAAAAATCTACTGAAATGATTTCGAAAAAAAATACATTAATATAGCTTACACATTTAAATGCCATATAGGGTAAATATATTTTACTATCTAATGGGTACTCACGATTAACGATTTTTGATTGCCATTATTTCGAACCAGCTGCATGGCTCGTAGTCACGGCTAATATGCAATGGCGGGGTTACTATTTTTATTCTAAGTTTGAGGTTTACGTAGGATGTTATTTATCATTATTAGTTCATTATTATTTTCACAAAAATTGCAAACTAGAGCCTTCACACTTTGATCGGGGAGGTACCACCGTTACACTCATTTCTAGCGTGCTTCTTGCGTTTCGATACAAAGGTTTGATCCCCTTGTTTTTAAACATTTACAAATGAGGTGATCATTTTAGTTCTTAGGAATAGCAATGTATCTGTGATCGACTTCAAATAAGACTCTTGTTCTTACACATTGTTACAGACTTGTCTTTCTTGGTTACAGATGACCATGGGCGCAGTGACCACTTACCATCAGATAGGCAAGTTCGCTTGCTACTCCCATTCTTACAATAAGGCGCGTCGCATAATCTTTTGCCACTTCCATTAAAAAAATAGATGAAAAAATATAAATCATGCTTTGGCACCTGGTATTATGAACAAGGAAAATGTTGGAAATATTGTCAGTGACTCACAGTGGATTACTAGAGCTATTAACTATACGGGTTCTGTTTTAATTGGTTCCAATGAGTAACACTAAGATTCTAATTAATTACTTTGTACTGAAGTGAAACTTGGATTAGTAAACTCTCCATAGTATTCAGATAAAATAATATCATTTTTATCACTGAGATCTCGTGAGTGTCCTTACATATAATGGTAATAGACTGTTGATTATTCATAGAACGGGTTAAATTATGGTTGAAGACTACGGACAGTACTTTTTGAGTTTATCACGAACAGACAGACAGACGCAACGGTGGACTGTGTTTTATAATTTTTAGAGATGCGTATTACAACTTATCCTCCAAATTTACAAGATGCCATCTGTTGACATGTTAAAAATGTAACATGTAACAACGCCATCTCTCGTACGCTACTTGAACTCCAGCTGGTAAAAAATATGTTCAGAAATAGCACTTGTGAGGAGAGTAACAATTGAGTATGCAGGTCACTGGATATTGAGTAGTCCCTACCGCCTATGAACACATCCACTCATAGGACGGAAGTTGAATGTGAAGTAATTTACTTTATTTTTTGTCATTTTATATTTTTTTGGAATTAGTATAAACTATTGTGACCATAAATTTATGTTATGATTTGCCCATAATAGCGATAACCGGTAAAAAATTACATAGGTTATAGAGACTGTTTTGCATTGGTAATCGAATAAATCAATAATGAATAAATAAATAAACAAATAGATAAATAAAAAAAAAATAATGAATATACAAAATAATAAAAAAATGAATAAACAAATAGATAAATAAAAAATAATTTAATTAATAAGAAAGTAATAAATAAATAAACACAAAATAGATAAAAAATAATAAATAAAAAAGTAATAAATAAATGAACAAAAAATAGATAAAAATGAATAAACAAAGTAATAAATAAATAAATAAAAATAAAAAGAAGTGACAATATAGAATCCAAGTGGAAGCGACCCATACATTCTCTTACTAGAATCCACATTTGCAAATTGCTATGATTCATTTCATCATTGTGTACAATTATCACTCCGTGTCCGTGTCGCTACTAGGAATCCGCTTTTCCATTATATTTCTTACTAAATACTTACTAACATTGATTAAGAAATATTATTCACGTAATCTTTAAATATTATAAAACAACGTCGTCTTTCTGTCTGTTCGCGTTAAATTCAAAAAGTACTGGACGGATTATTTCACAATTTTCAACAGGTAAAGTGATTCCAGAGGAAGGTTTTGGTGCACATTAAGTTTTTTATAAATTGGGCGAGAAAATAAATACTTAAATTGATTATAGTAATTCAGTCGTCATTACAAATGCATTTTTCTAATTGTTAGTTTCTACAAGAAGGTAATGGTCTGGATTCACGTATGTAAGAAAAATAATGTAAGTAAATATAAACTCTATTACCCGGGCGAAGCTAGGCCGGGTCTAGACAAAGGAAGATTTAATCCATACATAAGTGCTGTAGAATGATAAAAATGAAAAAAGTATGTCATGTTCAGTATGAATTTAAAATCTTATTCGTTTATTCAAAAATACCTACAAGATATCATATATTACAAGATTTGAACTTCGAACCCCTCGTTTGAGAGGAAATGAAGCCATTAGGCTGTCACTACTTTACGTATGTATATCTAAAGACGAGAGAACTGTAGTTTGATTAGGGAGGTACCACCGCCGTCCTCATACTCCGCCGTAACGCATTACTTGTGTTTCGTTTGGAGAGGTGCGGTTGCCGGCTACACTTTGAAGCGAAGCGACCATCCTCAAGAGCCAGTAACGTATTAATGTTCGAGCTCAGGTAGGATTTCAGTCGTCTTTCTGATTTTACGTACACATGTATAGGCTGCGACTACTTAACATCAGGTGGTTTGCATGCTCGTTTGCTTCTCACATAAAGTACATAATAATAAAAGCATTTCGTGCAATATATATAATAGAGGGTGACAGCTGTATAGCCTAATAATAGCGTAATTGGGGTGCCTAAATTTAGGGCTTGCACGCCAGTTGGTCTGAAAAGGTGTGAAGCCTAGATTAAATAATGGCCGCGTATTCAAAATTTGTGAAGAACGTTAAATTAAAAACTTATTCAAAATTCGGTTTTAAAAAAGGAACCCGCATCAGTGAACTCGAGGGCTGTGCACACTAGTTCTTTGTTTTAAATTTAAAGAGTTCTAGAACAATGAGGTATTTGTTATCGGCGCCCCGCGAAGAGTTCTTTAGTTGAGTTCTTTTATGTAAATTATTTTTTGATCCGCTGTAGGTACTATAGAACACGATGCGGGTGTTACCGCACGTGTGCATTGGCCATATAGAATTCGTGTAAGATTTTTGAAATAATGAAATAGGAATACGATATTTGATGCGTAAGAACGGGATTTCAATTGTTTTCTCTTGTTTAATGGGAAGAGTAGACCTTGTTCTGAACATACGAATGGCCGCCATGAAAGACAAATAAAACACGAAACAATCTTACGTTAACCTTACGTTTTTGCGCATTTTTCGTAGGGCATTGATCGAGATTGGCTGTCGAAAAGCGTCGTTTATATATTTTTTATGTGAGAGAGTAGTAAACGAGCATGCAAGCCACCTGATGTTAAGTAGTGGCAGCACGTAGACATCCACGTACAACCACAAACACGACTGAAATCTTAACAGTTTTGGATATTTCAACTTGAGATTTCCCTTATTCATGTAAAAGTTGAATTTTCACACGTTTTTCAAGAAACAGTTGGGATTTTTTAGGCATTTTGTATCAAAATTAATGCAACTCAACC